>PVKN010027959.1:0-13379 GCA_004027915.1 Capromys pilorides
TATCTTCTAGGAAACAACAAATTTTCTGAGAGATTAGAACATACATAACCACAGCATGAGCATTCATGATAACAGGCAATTTTATAAACTCTTTTGAGGCATAGCAATTGTAACTCACTAGCTCTTAGACCCCTTTATTTATGGAGTCTGATAGTTTGCTATATAAGTCCGTCTCACTGTAGTGAAGAAAAGTCACACCTGTATTTACTATAAATGTGAAATACCTGAGTTACATCAGAAATGAACCAGGTTAACTTAATACACTTATCATGAAATACACAGCATTCAGTCAGATTAAACCAATGTCCCATTCAGTGTTTCAGATATGGCCTCCATTGCAAGTGAGGGGCACTGCCGAGGGATTTAACACTGAAGTTGGATATTATATTCAAAAAACAAGGCCTGGCTCTATCTATAGGTCCAGAGCTGTTTGATATGGTACAGTTGGTATGTCTAGAACTTTTTTAAATTGACAGGATTTTATCTGTATATGAACAATATATCTCAGTTACAGCTAAAGCAAGATGTCTTCTAAAATCTGTTTCTACTGAGGTGCAGTGACTGAAAGGAAGGTCAGGGTTGGAGAAAGAGAAAGAGATCTATGCCAATATCCAGCAATAGGCAGGGTTCTCCTTTAGTCATGATCACTCAAGGCTCCTCTATGGAGATGACAGGTACAGGTAACAGTCTAGCCATGGGAGGAGGCAGGACCAGGGCCCTGTAGTCCTAAGGGACTATCTGGGAAGCTGAGTCTGTGCTCTGGGGCCTCCACCTCAGAGTGCAGTCTCACTTCTAGTAGCTGCTGGCAGTGAAGGAATGGCTTGTGGGCCTCTTAAGGTGGTCCCTCTTATAGTGGATTGGCTTCTGACAGCAGTAGCAGATGAACCTCATCATTTAGAAACTACTCTCTACTTAGCATGTATGCATAAGATGTCTTCTGGTGCATAATGAAGCACTCTACAGGAGTAAGAGACTTTGTGAGGTAACGTGGAATTCAATAGAAATTACCTCTTTGGGTGTGCCCCCCCACTTCTTTCTAATTAATTTCTCCACCCAGGCATCCTTTGGGTAGCCCTGTCCAGAGCAGGTGGATACTCCTACTGGAGAGAAGGGAGACAGGATCTCATCACCCTATCCACCCTTGAACTGTCGTGTTATTCCTATCTCCTGAAATAGCTCACAAACCCTTCACTTACTCTTCTTTTAAAATTTTATTAATTTTAATAAGAAAGAAATAATGAGTTTCAAAATACATTAGTAGGACAGCCACAATAATTAATATGATGCATATTGTTGTCTTCATAGTAGTTCTTCAGAGTACAAGATGTACACTTGATAACTTTTCTAAACACTCTTAGTACAAATATTTCTTCTCACTGAACTGAGACAAAGTAGTTTCATGTATAATCAAGTAGTCTTTAGTAGTAGTGGGTTATCAGCAGAACTGGCAATGTCAGACGCTGTTGACTTGAGCCTTTTACAGCTCAGCATACTAATCTGGCCTTACTTTTTATATTTCATGGTTAAACTTTTCTGCTGGATGATTAAGACCAAGATAAAGCAAGACCTATATAACAAAGAATGTAACTTTTATATCTGACAAGTTCAGTCAAATCCCCTCAGGATTTACCCTGAAACCATGAACAGCAGTTGATAGATTTTTTTTTTGTCAGTGGCAGCCATCTGGATGAGTTACGGCCATTGCTTAACCAATTTGCTCCCTGTGAAATCCTGAAAGAATGTTTTCTCTCTAGGTAACTCTCCTTAGGCACACTATACATCATCACTCCCTTTCCTCTGTAGCCCTATAATCTCCTTGAACAGAAAATTTGGGACCCCACTGAGTTATAGGATGTTACAGTATAGGTTCTCTTATGTCCTGAGTCCTTCATTGACTCTTACAGAATATTTGTTTTTTTAAAATATTTTTTATTTATAATAATAAATAACAATATGATAGTTTCAAAACATGTTAGTAGTGCATTCATAATAATTCATACATTGAATATTATTGTCCTCATAGTAGTTATACAGAGCACAGGGTGTAGATATGATAAATTTTCTAATCCATATTAGTAGGGGAGGAAAAAGAAAAAAAAAGAATTTTCTTCTCTTTGTACAAAGAGGAAGTAGTTGTATACATAGTACAATATTCCATAATTGCAGTGGATTACCCATGAAACTGGTAATGTTGGAGGCTGTTGGTATAAGCCTCTTTCAGCTCATCATACTAATCTAGCACTGTGGTCTATGCCTCATAATTAAGCTTTTCTGCTGGGTGATCAAGGGCAAGTTAAGGCCAGACCTGTATAACAGAACATTTATCTTTTGTATCTTCCAGGGAAAAATCACCTCAGGATTAACTTTGCAACCATGTGCAGTGCTTTGTAGAATTGTTGGCAGTGTCAGCCATCGGGATGAGTCACGGCCATTGCTTGAGCAATTTGCTTTCTGTGAAAGCCTGAGAGAATGTCTTCTCTCTAGATGACTCTCCTTAGGCACACTATACTTTGTTTATCCTTTTTCTCTGTGGTCCCTTAATCTCCTTGAACAAAAAATTTGGGAAACCAATGAATTATAGGATATTACAGCACAGGTTCTCTCATGTCCTGAGTCCTCACTGACCTTGAAGGGCTAGGACCAAAATGTTGGCTATCCTCATAGCCCTTCTTTTTCTCCAATTTTTGGTCTGTTAACTTACATTCTCAACCCTCCAGCAGAGAAGCTTCATGATACTATTACTCTATAACATAGGTAATTGAGCTTAACATCACTGTCCTTCTGAGTATCGAACATCTTAGACTTCTCTTGCAATTGGTATTTTCTGTCAATCATTGATATTGTAATAAATCTCTTTAGCATTTGATAAAAGCATTTACACATTTTTACACAGACTTTAGAAATTCAAGGATGTACAACGTTGTAGCTTGTCAAGCATGTGGCATTTTGCCTAGCCTCTTACTCTCACTTAATACTCTTTTTTGTTAACCAACCATTTACCTAAGAGAGTATAGCAGTAACTGAGTTTACATTGGAAAAAGTATGAAATAATTAGAAAATTAAAATGCTGCTAGGGCATTCGGTGGTGATGGTAAGGGATTACTGTTTGTTTTGAGAAATGCGGTAATGATACTGGGTTACAGCTTTGAAGAATTTTTATACTTACATTTTGTAGATACAGTGCATGCAGCAGTATTTATGGATGAAATGTAATGTGTTTGCTTAAAACTCATCCAGGGCACGGCTGGAGAGTAGGTGATAGCATATGGACAGAACAAGATTGTCATGGGTTAGTCCTTGTTGAAAGGAGTGTTGGGTCCATGGGGGTTACTCTCTGCCTTTGTTCAGCAATGGTAGCAATGAGTATGTCAAACATTCTTCCCAGTCCAACAGGGTTATAAATAATCAACGATCCTCTTTGCAGCCTCATCTTTAGGCCTGCATCTCCCCATCTGGATGCAGGCCTCTCCACCATTAGGAGCACAGCTCTCTCCAGATTCCTGCACTATTCAGGAAGCCAGGGAGCAGGGGAATCTCTTCACATTCTCAGAAGACAGAATCCCTTGAGTCACCAAGTCATTCCTGAATGTTGTAACACACAGCATTGATGATCCTGAGCTCTATGGCAGTGATCTCTAGGACTGCTATCCCAGATACCACCAGAGACACTCCAGTCAGCATCTACTCTACCTGGCCTAGTGATTATTTAGTGCTCACATGGATGCAGTTCACATGGAGCACACCACTCTTGCTACAAGACCCACCTCTCACTGGGTCTTCTCAGGAATTTGCCGGTGTCAACACCAAATTTCCTTGTCTAGGACACCCCGCAGGTAGGCCACAGGTGAATGGTCATTCCCTTGCGTCCACGCCTCAGCTGAAGTGCTTCCATCACTGCCTGCCTGGCAGTGCAACCCACACGCCTCCCACTGTGACACTGTGTCTACTCCAAGTTGTAACAATGGTCTCAATATTTTTTTGTGTGTGTGTGGTGCTGGGGATCAAATCATGGTCCCTGATGTTGCCTAAGCTTTCCTAAGCAGGCTCTTTAGACCACTGATCTTGCTGGCAAGAATGATCTCAATTGTAAGGGTCCCAGAAAATTTTCTAAGTTGCAGCAGATTGAAAAATCAAGGAAAAAATTAATACTGGTGTAAATTGAGAAAATAACAATGATTGTTAGTTTGAGAACCTATTTTTCTAAGCAGGACAGGACTCATCCACAGATTTCATATCACATAGCCATATATATATATATATATATATATATATATATATATATATATATATATTTGGTGCAGGGCCTCAGTAAGCAGCTCAGACACATAGTGAGCCTCCTGTTTTCAACCTCCCCAGCACTGGAATTATAGGCATGTGCCACCACTCCTGGTCTCTGTGGCCAGCTCAGCACACCCCAGGATGGGGCCAGCATGGCATGTGGTGCCAGGGATTGAACCTGGCCCCGGTGCTTGCCTAAGCAGATGCTTAGTCCACTGAGCTATCTCACTGGCCCTTGTGGCCAGATTTTCTACCAGTTCTTTCTTCACATTTGACAGAAGGACGTTAAATGCACCAGCAGTTCCTGATGTTTGTCATTGTGAGCAGCAAGCTCTCCGGGGGACCTTTACTGGATCAGCTGAGTGGTCTCTGGTACACACAGACCGCTCCTTCGCTCCCACCTGTGGTCCCTCAGGCCAAGTCAGATAGGGAAGAGGCTATGTCTCTATTTACATGTGACTGCTGGCAATATAGGAAGACATTCTGTCCACACATAGACGGAGAGGATGCAGCTGTGGAGACCAGCTGATCAGTCAGTTCTAAGTGGCTGGAAAACTCTGTCAAAGCTTCTGAAGCCACTTCTGTGATTTGGCAAGAAAGCTCTGACCAAGCTGGGTCTGGTGGTCCATGTCTATGATCCCAGCAGCCTGGGAGGCCGAGGCAGTAGGATCACAAATTTAAGTCCCACCCTGGCAATTAGTAATTTAAATGTGCAAACCATCACATACCTTACTATTCTGAACTCAGGAAACATCCTTATTTTATAGATAAGAATTGCTACCATTTATTGCACACTTTCTAATGCCAATCATGTTGTGAAGTGCTTCGTACATCTTATCACATTGAGGCCTTACATTAAAGTCTAATCCATTCTGAGTTGATTTTTGTACAAGGTAAGAGATAGGGCTCTACTATATTTCCCTGAAAATAAACCTAGCACAATTTTTCAGGATGCTGGTTGTTTAAGCCCTGTCCTTAAAATATGCCTTAGTTAATATCATCAGCAAGATGGACATATTTAGGAAGCCCACTGCAACATAGATGTACACATGTATTTTACATTTATAATTCAATACATGACAGACTTGTTAGTTTATAAAATCATATTATATGTAAATTAATAAAAATGATAATGATATTAATCATTAAAATAATTGATAAAATGAATAATAATTAAATATTTGCAAATGCCCAAGCAGGCACCTTTGGATGGGATGTAGACACCAATGTGAACAGATGAACTTGGGATACTTCCCAGGGACCAGAGACAATGTGCAAATAACATGCATATTTGATAGGGAACAGGTATGGTTGTGTCTAATGTGAATCTTCATAATTTAATGCACTGGGGGGTTGTAACAGTGCACTATGAGGAGGCTGCATGCACAGGAAGTATTTATTTAAGGAGAGCTGTGTCGCTGACCATGAGAGATTGGAGCCAAAGGTTCTGCAGGAAATGGACTTGCAAGAGATCCAGGCCAGAATTTGTGATTTAGAGAATTATGATGACGTCCCAGAAGATGACATAAATGTGTTAGAATGAAGGTAGATTCTTATGTGTAAGTGTAGATTTTTTTGTACATGAATAAATATAGATTGTTGTACATGAAGAAAGAAGATATATATCCCCTGAAAATAATCCCTTCTGGAGAAAAACTTAATACAAGACCATCCTATTTTTGAGACAATATAGCAATTTCAATCATCTATATGAGGGCATCCAGTTGTCTCACAGAAATTTTGAATTCTCACAATGACTTTGAGTTAGGAATTGTTATTATTATCATTTCACAGATGAGGAAGATTGAGGTAGAAAGGGGATCATGAGTGACCCAAGTCAGTCAGGGGCCTAACAGCAGAATGCTGTCTCCACATTCCCAGTCCAACATTCTGTACCAGTGGTTACCAAAGTGTAGCTCTGAGCCAAGAGACTCACAAGGAAACCTTACAGAAGACAACTTCTCCAACCCCACCCTCAACCTGCTGAATCAGAGACCCTGGGGATGGAGATCAGTGGTCAGGGTTTCAAAAGAGCTAATGCTCCTTAAGCTTGAGAAGTGCACCTCTGCATTGTCTCTTTCTGGCCTAAACCATGCAGTGGAGGAAAAAGAAAACATATGGTGGAGCTGAGACATCTCTGTGTAGGGCAGAGAGGGCAGGAGCAATAAGGGAAGGCTTGAGACACAAGATGCTTGCAATGTGGACAGAACTCACAGGGCAGGGGCAAAGCTTTCTGGCGTGTGATCATCCGCTACACTCTGCTCTACACAGTAGGTTTAGGAGGCTCTGCTTAGGATTTAAAACACAGTCTGAGGCATTTGGGGTAAGTTTTCTTTTTATTATTATTATTTTATCAGGTAAGCTTCATGGACTTCATTCATCCCTTTGTTCACTTACTCATTAAGCCTTTGCTAAATGTTTGTGTGCCATCCTGAGCATTGAGAATATAAACATTAACAATGAAATAGTTTCAGTAGCTTTCAGTACAAGTTGGTAAAGTTGTGCTGAAATTGCAAAGTCCCTAGTCATCACCCTCTCGATGTCCTCTTGACAGAGTCCTGAATCTCCAGCCACAAAGGGTCAAAGCAAGCCCAGTTGGGAGCCCCTAGTGTTGTAGGCAACTCAATTAGTTAGAAACATAGGCAGTCAGACAGGGCCAGGCCCTCAAGGACAATATGGAAGACAACGTGATTATGCAGCTTTGCAAGAGACAAGACACTCCTGCTGTGGGCCAGACCTTGAGACAAAAGAATAAAAAAATGCAGCCACCTACTTCCCTAAGGATATGTATCAGGGATTGATATTCTAAATGGGTATCAATCATCCTAAAAGACCCTAAATGAGTCAGGAACCCAACCCTAATGGGAAGAACCCTTATTCCATATTCATGCCCACTTGCTACTTGACTTGCTTCCCAATTTGATTCCAAAATTACCTGAGCAATGGTGCTTATAATCTCATTGGTTAACCATAGTTTTGTCCCATCTCATGCCCACCTAAGCGAGTTCCAATGATTTTCACCTTAGGTCCACCTTATCACATGGTTTTACCCTATAAGACCCCCCAAAAAAGACAATTTCCCAGGTAACCCATTAGGGCCCCGCCTTCTCTTCCCCTCTTGGACAGAAGCCTTCTTTCTCAATAAATACTCTATTCTAAACCTCTGTCTCATTCCTAAAATTCATTCTTTGGTTTTAGAGAACATGAACTTGTCAAAATATCTTTCAGGTTGGGAGTTTCATTTTTCCCCTGTATCACTAGGACCCAGCTTTAGGACATGTTATGGTTTGTGTCTGGTTGTACCCCAAAAGCCTCATGCAGTCATGGGGTGGGACTTGTACAGTTTGAGATTAACTCATGATCCACTAGGATTATGCATCATAGTACTGCTAGCATTATGGATGTGAATGCTATACCCAGCTGGGGCAGAAAGCTTGAATGCAATATAAGAGAGACAGAGAGAAAGAATTTCTCTCTGTTGCCATTGTTGCTGTTCTACCACCATGAACTGCCATGTGCCTCTCTGCCTTGGATCCAGCTGAGTGTGGACTGAAACCTATAACTGTGAGCTTCCGTGAAGATCTTGCAAAAGAGGTCACTGCGTCCTTTGTTCTTTGCTTCTCCTCTTTTTGCCTGTTTGGAATGTCACCGTCACAGAAGAGAAGCCCAGTGTAGCAGCAAATTTTCTTTTTCATATGAAACCTGTTACATTGTATTTGCTAAAAAATGAACAGCTTCAGGAGAGAGCTCAATGTAACTTTTCCCCCAAACTCCAAAGAGTACAGTGTAAAGCACCTCCTCCTTAAATACAAACTTTCAAAAACTAAATAAATAAATAAATACAAACTTTCACCTGTGGTGCACTGCATCAGTGTTCTGTCAGCCTAAGCTATATCCCTAGCCCTTGCATCTGCATACTCCTTGATACAAAGAAAATATTAAGTTGCATCCTATTTAAGAAAAAAAACCTAAGAACTGAACAAGGATGATTACAATCACATTCCAACATAGGAAGTATGCCCCAGCAAAGCATATTATTTGTTTATACACAACATGTTAGCACTGGAGTTTTAGTTTAGCTATACCAAAGATAAATCTTATGTTAAGAGAAAATGAAATTACAGATGCATGAATTGCAAAAATTTAATATATCAAAGACACTTTGTTATTTGATGTGCTTAATGTCAACATTTGTGGTAATTTTTAAGGTATTCCAAAAAAATGACATTAATAACACCTCTCAATAGTAATATTTAAAATAAAGAAAATGAGATCCCTTTGATATCATATTTTCAAAAAAACTTTTCTGGAAAACTGAAGTTCAGCTGGGGTTTTTGTTTTGTTTTCTTTTCTTTAAAATAAGCTACTAGGCTGGGGAAATAGGTTTGTAGTTTCAGCACCCTGCCTGGCAAGTGTAAGGACTTGGGTTCCATCCCCAGTACCACATGCAGTCCATGGGCTTGCTGAACTGGCCACTGAGATTGGCGACTGGGTGTGGTGGCACATGTTTGTAATTCCAGCACAGGGGAGACTGAGACAGGAAGATCAGAAGTTGTGCAGTGAGACCCTATAGCAAATAAATTAATTAATTAATATAAATAAACCACCAATAATTACAGCCAATCTAAAATGTATTGTTCTTGGATCTAATATAAAGTATTCATACTCTGGCTTCTCTTCATATTGTATAAATCTTTTACCTTTTATTAAATATTCATACTTGCAAAAATGTTTTGCAACGAGTACTCAGCCTCTGTGACAAGATTCAAATTGGTAAGAAGAGCTAGTTTATTTTCAAATTCTGTGATTAGGTTCCAATCATAACTTATCAAGTAAAACGCTGGCAAAATATCAGATATTAGGGATCAGAGGTCTTTGGTATAAGCATGAACTTGTTAAGGATAACTTCCCAAGGCTGACGTATACCAGGAAGTAACCCAAGGAACCTATGAGACCAGGAAGTCCAGTATATGATGTTAGGTAGGCTGGAGGGATAATGTTTCATTTTACAGGCAAAGTCAACCCTAATAATATAAGCCAGAGAAATGACACCTATTTAGTGGTTTGAACATTAGGGTAGATCAAAAAGTCAAGCTTCAAAATGACCAAAATTGTGAATTTTTAGCTGAAATATTTTGCTATATTTGGCATTTTACTGTAATTCATAGCACACAGGTTCCGAAGACACTCAGCACTGTGTTGGTATGGTATACCAACTGCTCCCCAACTGCTCCCCACCTCCTCAGAGAACAGGAAAAGACTTCTTCCCCCAAATTCTTCAATGTTGTAATATACAAAGAATATGAGTGGAAGACACACAACAAAAGTTATAATGTAACTCTATTATAATTTTACACATTTTTTCTTTGTGACTTTTTTTCTTTCTGATGCTATAAATTAATTTAGCAAGCTTATAGATTTTAGCGTACCACGCCAGCCCACCCACAGGACACACTGAGATGGTAACTGAGACTGGATGTGGTGGCACACACCTGTAATCCCAGCTCTTAGGAGGCTGAAAATAGGAGAATCACTACAAATCCGATCTGTGTAGTGAGACTCTGTCAACACTGTACTAAATACATTGATAAATAAACAAATAAATAAAATTTAACTTTTTGAATTAGAAGAAATGTAAGACGTTAAGGCTATTCATTTTACTATCAAAATATCTAAGGGTTTCAATGTATTTTTAAAAAACCAAAATTTTTATGATCAGTTGAAGAAAAATCTGCAGACATCAGACTCAAGACTACACTAAACCCAGCGTGTACCTGTGACCTGGGTTTGGCAGCTTTTCACCCCAGCTTCTGTTCCTTGCTCTTTCTCGCTCTTTGTGTGCTTTCTTCATTTTACACTGCCCCTTCGCCAGTCTCTTTGCAGATCACTTTGTAAGCATAGATCCACAGCCTTCAGACATCAGCACTGCCAACCAAGACTGATGCCAAGAACCATGTTTCTCACTAAAGTTTCAGCACTCAACTCCAGGGGTCTAACTTAATGCCATCTGGAAGATGAACCAAGTTCCAGACAGTTCCATAAATCTTAAATGCCAGAACTGGAATTTTCATAAGGTCATTAGACAACTGTGTCTAATGAAAAAAAGGCAACTGCACTATATCAATGCTTTTCCAGGGTAAATGACAGTAGCAAAGAGACCTACTGCTGTCACCAAGGACCAAGTTTTACCATGGCAAAGTCTAAAAAAGATGGGAGAGGTATTAAGATCCTAAATATTATTATCTTAAAATAATCAAATTCTTTTTTTTCTGTCTTCCATTTGCTGCATGAGGAACCAAAGAAGTCAACAGAAAATTGTTCTATCTGGGCCAAACCATGAAATCTTTAAGAACATATACGTACATTCTCTATTACCTTTCAGGGGATTATTTTATACATTAAAAAAAAAAAAACTTCAAAAATAAGAGTTATTTCACCTTGGGAATATTTTAAGGTAAAGTTTCTTGAATTTCTGTGATGAATTCTTCAAGCAACTCAACTTTTCAGAGTCAGCACTCAAAAGTTCCTTCGACGTGGAATCTATACGCTAGCAACAACAGGGTGTCCTCCTTCTCTGTAAATGAGAGTACTTCTTTGTTCCTTCCGGGTTCCAACCCTTTCATTCATTGAAAGTCTTCCCTGTCTGTTCCCCAACATATTTATGTCAGATTGTAGCAGGCACCTTCAGCAACTTTCTTGCCATCAGGCTGTTCTCATTTCGTCAAGAATGAGGGCACAGCAGCACGAGTTCATCGTGGTTTCTGAATTACCGGGCCCTGGCTCCACAGTCGTCAATGGACCCAGTCAGAGTTCCCCTACCTGTGGTGCAAGGCCACCACGGAGGAGGTCTCTCCGCTACTGTTGTCTAGCAGTTGCTCTGTGTTCAGCTGGGCCTGAACCTTCAGGCCTCGTCAGAATAGAAAAGTTGCCTGTCAAGTGTCTTTCGGAAGCTTCTGCTTTATTTCCACTCTTGATAAAATTAGCTGGAATGTTATTTATTCGGTTTAACTGGACAGGTCTCTTGAGAACTGCAGCTGGTTTCCTTTGCCCTGCATTTTGTCTCAGGTTTGCTTTCCTTTTAACACCGGAAAATATCGATCCATGTGCCAGTCCCTCAGGTGGACGATCGGTAGGACGATTTCCCAGGCATTACTCTTCCTCTTGGGCTCAAGCTAGTTTTACCAAACCCAGAATTCTGCTGAATTCCCCACCGTGCTCTTGTCCTGAATTACCGAGCACTGCGTTGTCAGTGTCTTCTATTTACTGTTGGAAAATTCTGTTTCTTTCTTTTTGATTCAATTTGATGATATCATCTACAGACATAAGGGCCAGCCAAATAGCTCAATGAATTAAAGCACCTGCAAGGAGGCTCAGCGGCTTGGCATTCGACCCCTGGGCCTGCCATGGGGGCCCTGACTCCGGCCCCGCCCCCAGAGCCTGGGCGCGGTGGCGTGTGCCTGTAATCCCAGTTCTTGGGAGGCTGTAAACAGGCAGATCAGTGGGATCTATTAGTGAGACCCTGAGCACCCTGTAGACCCTTCTCTAAAATAAAAAAAAAAATTAAAAATTTAAAAATAAAGGTCAACTAGAGACATGGCGATTATGTCGAGATTCTCATTCCTATAGGCTTTCAGAGATGACAAAGGGTGGCCATGGCCCCCACCAGCCAAAAATCAAATCAGCCGGAAGCTGGAGGATGAGACCAAGCACTGAACTGTTAGGTCAGTGGGTAAAGCCAGCGTCACCGGCCACCGCCTCCCACACAGGCGCACAGACTGGCCGCGCCACGGTGCACGTGCTGCAAACAAGTTTAAAACCCGAACGCCTTGTGTAGATGACAGCAGGAATTTAACCCAGAGCATTTTGCACTGAGCTATATTCCTCGCCCCTTTTTAATTTTATTTTTATTTTGAGATAAGGTCTCTCAGAGTTTATAAGTTGCCCATTAGCTTTGCTATTCTTTGAGTCTAGATGTCCCCCAAAGCCTCATGCGGTGGTGGAGGCAGGCCTCTAGAGTCCGAGACTGATTCACAGTCCAGGGATTATGAGAGCGCTACGCTCTCCCTCGGGCAGGTAAACTGTGCACTGCGTAAAGGAGGGAGAGAGGCTCCCTCCCTCTGTCCTCCCTTTCTGCTCTTCTTGCTTTTGCTGTCTTCCACTGCCCTGAACTACTTATTGCTCCTCACCATGACACCCTGCCTTGGAGCCAGATGATCGTGGACTAAAACCTCTACAAGCTGAGCTACATAAACCTTTCCCTCTTTAATTTGGGAGTGTTGTGTATTTTGTCTCAGCCAGACAAAAACAACGAAGTCAGGCTCAAGCTTGGATTCTCCTGCCTCAACCCCTTGGAGCACTTTGATTCCCAAAAGTGCTTCTAAAGTAGGTTGAGAGAAAGATGGAGAGTTCAGCCCCCTACAAACAGCACAGGGCTACTTGTCAAACCCTGGACTTCTTTTCAGTTTGCATGAAAAGAAACCTAAATCCCTACCCCTGGCTGTTGTTGCTATTATTTGTATATTGTTGAGGATTAAACCGGGGGCATGTATATTTTTAATACACACTACGGGGGCGGGGGAGTTGCTTGGGCAAACTCAGTCAGGCACAGGGGACCGTGGTTCAAGCCCAGCTCCACATACTGCACTAGACCCACCCTGAGGGCATGCTGAGCCAGCCCAAAAAAATGTCCTTCTCAACACATACTACACCATTGAGCCACACTCCCTCCCTGAAGGTCCTGATTATTTTATCTATGTCTGTGTACATCCATATCCATCAGTCTATCCCTATCCCTAGCTAGTTCACTGTCCATCACCTATTTCTCCATTCTAGAGCCCGGTCACCAGCAAGCAGTTCAATTTTAGCACTTGCCCTGATGGGTCTTGCTCCAACCATCCAGCATCCTTGCTTCCAAACCCTTCAAAGAGTGTTTAGAAAAAAGAAAAGATTAACATCAGATGACTATGTGGAGAAATTCAGGGGCCTCCTATTGGCACAACCTTCTCAGAGGAAAAGACAGTTTTGGTTTTGAGCTACCCAAGGGCTTCTCCTAGTTGTCTCCAGATCAACCTGCTGTCAAAAAGGAATTGAACCACTTATTC
>PVKN010027960.1:0-13371 GCA_004027915.1 Capromys pilorides
ATAGCATATGAGTGTATATAAGCAACAAACTTTGTATGTTTAGAAATTTTACTAATAAAAGAGCACAAGACAATGGAATCAAATGATGGAACCAAGTAATCTAAGCACTCTAAGCGTCAGGGATGCCCACATATTCTCCCGAGATGTCAAGAACTCAATTGTCCAATCAGGAACCTGATACCCAGCCCTTGCCCTACTCCCATGCAGTTAATTGATACAACTAGTTTCTCACCACTGGAGTGATTCCACCATTTGCAGGACCACCATTGCCCTTTAGAAAGGGCATTGTTTTTCCATCCTGCCTTTCTAAAATTCCAGGGAATGGGGCCACAGAGCATAAGGAGCTGACATTGCTGAATCTTGGCCTAGAAAGCTGTCGACAAGGAGTAGGAAACCAACATTTTTCCTTCTGGTACCATTACATGAATAAAACACGAAAGCTTCTTATTTTGCTATCTGAAAGGTTGAGCCTTCTATTTTATTAAATCATATGACTTAAGCAAATATAAAATATGATGTAAAGTCCACAGGAGTTGATAACTCTAAGTCAATGAATTAGAACTTCAACTTCTCTAGGATTCAAGACAATGTAAATAAATATTGATAAACTATTTTGAGGAGATCCATCAAATTCTCAAAAATGAAAAATATAGAGTCATTAAAATATGGAGAAATAGACACTGCTCATGGGACTGTACAGTGCTATAATATTTGGGGAACATAATTTCACAATATTTATTAAAAGTTAAAATATTTTAAACAACATCATATGAATGTCCATTTCATTTTGTTTCTCTTGCCATAAGTATATAACTAGAATATAAAATCAAGTCTCTACAGCTAACTTCAAGTTTCAGAAATCCTGAAAGTAAAGAAAAAGAGTTAAATGACATAATAGGAGGAAACAGCAGGGAAATTGATATTTAGGACATCCTATAAAATAACTTCGCTGGACTCCTTAGGCACCAATGTCATAGGAAAAAATAGATGACATCTATTTTAAAAAGACAATGAAATACAGAAATCACATATACTAATCTAGTTTGAATCTTGGCCAAGTCAAAACATCTTGAAGAAAAGTGGGGGGAATCTGAATATGAAGTGAATACTAGGAAATTTTATGAAAGTACTCAATTATTTTAGCTATGGTAGTGGTTCTGCAGCTATGTAGGAGCTGATCTGTTTATAAGGAGACATGGTAAAATATGCAGGGATCAGCCACGAGGCAGTTAAATTAATTGGTAAGTAGTGTGGCGAACATGTTCATTATATGCACTTGTAGAGACATAAAACATGCATGCATTTTGCAAGCAGCCTCATTTTTGTGAACCTATGCTACAAAACAAATGTTCCAACACAAAAGAATGAGTTGCAAGTGTGCATTTTGCCTCATTATTTATGACAATATGCTGAAAACAATTGAAATGTCCATTAGTAGAAGAAGATACAGAAGTTACGGAATATCTGTGTTATGGAAGATTATATAGCAATTAAAAAGAATGAGATTTGTCTGTACTGACTTGGAGAGAAGCACATGATATATTAAGTAAGAATGAAGTTGTAGAATAAGAGTATGATGTGAAGCTATTTTGACAATGGTTATAAAAGCAAACCATACCTTCTACTGTCTTAGTTACTTTTCACTTGTTGCTGGGACAAATACCCAACACCCAAAATGAAGAAAGGAAAGGTTTAATTAGTTCACAGTTGCTGGAGGTTTCAGTCCATACTCAGCTGGCTCCAAAGCCAACTGGCACATGGCAGAGAGCAATTCATGGCAGCGGAACAATTGTAACAGAGGCAACCAACCTACCAGGGCAACAGAGAGCAACAGAGAGAGTCTGTCTCTTTGTCTCTCTTTATGTTACATTCAGGCTCTCTGCCTCAGCCTATCCACCTCAGGCCAGAGCCATAATTCCAGCAGTACTAAAACACATAATCCCAGTGGATCATGAGTCAAGTCTCAAATTCTAGAAGTCCTCGCCCCATGATTGCATGAGGCTTTGGGGGGACAACTAGACATAAACCATAACACCTATCTAATTAACTATCATCTATCCTCTATCTATCTACCTATTTGTCATCTATCTACATAATTACATAGCATCTGTTTATATATAATATATATTGTATATGCGGTACAGTCCATGAACATTAATTGTCTTGGAGGAGGAGTAGATGTTTAAAGTTTTTCTCTAAATATCTATATCCTTTCACTTATTTCAGTTAGAGCAAATTACACCAGAAATCCTAAAAACCTTACAAAACAAGACTAGGCATGGCCTGTAATCCCAGTACTTGGGAGGCTGAAAACAGGAGGATTATTATGAGTCTATTCTATGTAGTGAGACCCTGTACTAGATGTATTAAAAAAAAAAAAAAACCTTGCAAAACAAAGGGTGTCTTGCGATGCTTTTGGGTCTCCAGCATTGGCATGGATTTATTCCTCTTTTCAGAGAACATTTCTTACCTCTGCAATGTGACTTTGGGGAAGGGAAGGCTAAAGCATGCTCACCTTTCATGTCAAGGCTGACCTTTCTACTGCTTTCAAAGTCTATTCACATGGTTTCTTCTACCTGCGCAGGCTCATCATCCATAGAGTTTTCAGCCTAGAGTAGTGACTGTGAGAAGCTCTCCAGGCAGTGCAGCTTGGCGAGAACACCTGTGCGGGAAGAAGGATGCTCTGAGATAGGTGCTCATCTTCAGATTTCTCTGCTTACTTAAAAGAGGTGCATTTGGTGGAAACAATACTTTCAGCTGGCCTGTTAACTCATGGACTTTCTGTTGGCAATTCATAGAGATCTTTGCTTTCTTCCCAAGCACAAACTAGGAGCCTTCTGATACATGCTGCCTTGAGGTAGACTGCAGGGCCAGATTTAGGGTAAGCAGCAGCACGAAGGGAATTCTGTACCCCAATGACCTGCCAAAGGAAAGGCAGAGCACCTGCAGGCAGCACACGTGGCCCAGGTAAGTAAGCTAGCCCTGACCCACAAGGGTGTAGAAATTGTCTTCTGAATGTGACTTACAAGAGAACACAGAAGTCCCAAAGGTTGACAAATGCTCAAGAAAGTGAGGGAAATCTCTCTGGGTACATGTGGAGGATTTGCTGCTGGAAACTCCTGAAAGCTCAGGAAGGATCCTCTGGGCGTCAGCAAGGCCATCACCCTGCTCCGAAAGAAAGTGAGGTCCCTTCCTGGTGTCATCAGGATGGGACGGGCTCTACTTCTACAAAGTTATTTTGTCATAAGATTATGTACTCCTCAAATCAGTACTTACAAATGGCCGAAAGTTCCCAGCTCAGTAAAAGGGACACGGAGAGACTTTTGTCATGTTTCATTGTTGTCATTAAGCCTGTCCTCTTGCTTCCAGTGCACCCTGAAATGGAAAGAAGTTGAAGGATGGCTATACAAACACCAAAGGAGCCCACCCCACTGAAGAGCCAGGATGGAGCGCATCACTGGGTGGTAAGTGGCCGTTTCCACTTCCAGCTCAGCCTGCACTTCCAGGTGGCTCCAGGACTACTCTGCCCTGCCTGACACCATGCAGCATCTGTCCCAGAAGCTCTCTGCCTGAACAGCACATTCCTGAGGTCTCCCCTCACCTCTGGTCCATTTGGTCACCCTCCTGGAATCTTAGATTTCATATCTTTGATCCTACTTGTTCCAGGAGGGACTTGAATCAAGGTCACTGAACTTGATGTATCTATGGGCTATGTCACCTGCACTTAGTATATCTGAGTCCTGTTCTAAGATTTGGAACTCTAGCCTAATTTGTTGGTATGGCCCTGTACATCATCTGCAATTCCCTAGATTTGTTTTTTGTCATGTAAAAAATGCCCAGTATTTTTATAGCTCTTCAATATCACAGGAAGTTTATGGTAAACACACCTTATTCTAAAATGGCACTTAGGACTCATAAAGCCCTTAACAATGTCTTTGCTCCATTAGTCTTTGCAATGACCATCTTGGACCAGCAATACTGGCCACCTTTTCTAAGGAGGAAAGTAAAATACAGGTGGTAGACAACTTCTTATGGCCAGTCAGGCTATTCTCACTCTGCTCTAAGTGCTTCTTCCACACTTGGGGCTGATGTGCTCCAAATTCCACTATTTAGACTTCCTATGCAGCTGATTCCTTGCAGATTCTGTCAAAGGGAGGCAGGTAGGGGCCACTGGGTGCTGGGAAGAGAATGAGAGGGGCTTTTTCCTGCACTCCAGCCCCATCAGGACTGCTCTCGGGGCTTCAGGGAGAATATCCAACTCCCCTCTCATTACCGTTCCCACTGCCAGCCTGTTCAGAGATGCTGACAGTGGCTGTTCTGTGTTGTGTCCCTTTGAGGAAAGACTGCCTCTGTGCTACCTTCTCTCTCAGCCTCAGAGGCTCCCTGGATCACTGGAGTATGGTTGTATGGTAGAGGGCCACACTCCAAGCCTTACTGGTGTTCTGAGGATCTTCTAGGCTGTGCCTTCACCTCAAAAACCCAAGCCCTGGCCAGGCTTCCTGTTCAGAGGTGGAGAAACTGACACAACTCCCCAACTTAAAAAATGAGGGTTAACCACTGTGAACGCCTTACTGGGAGGTCTAGGTACTAATAACACAAAGCTTCCTCCTCAAGTTTTGATCTCCAGAAAATGATACTATTTTCAGAGGGCAGGAAACAAGCTGTACAGAAATTCTCCAGAGGTTTAAGTGGAATACTTCAACACCTAGGTTCTGATGACAACTTCTCTTCCTCATTATTCTCCCAGTCCAGGAGTGGTCCTTATTCCTGCTGTGAACCATTGAGGTTAACTTACAGCTGTCTAAGTCTTGATTAACTGATGCCATGCTCAGAAATACCTTTTGTGCTTTTCTTTTCTTGGGAAGACCTGAAAAAGTGGTTGTTATGGTTCTAGAAGGGAGGTAGGTCTCAGGAAACAGACCCTCAAAGATGGGATTTGGGGCTTGCTTTTGCTGTGTGATTTGATATGAAACTTTAGCCCCTTGTCAATGAAACTTTGGGTACTGACATCATAGTATGCAGTGGTATCCTGATCAAGAATGGCCTGCGGTTGCTTGCAGAAAAGTATCTATTGACATCAAAGCTCAACAGTTCATGTATCTACCTCTGATAGTACAGGAGAGCTAACAGACAAGATGCAACAGGCTCAAGCCTATGAACCTCAGATGTTTCTTTGTAGAATGTCCCACAATACACAGACTATATAAGGCCTCAGAATTTATAACAGTTTTAGACTGATGGAAGTTCTAGGACCAACAGTTTGCCTTTCACTTGGGAAATACTCCAGAAGTCTATAGCCCTTAAAATTTGGCAAGAGGTATGGGTGGTCATCTCAGGATGACTGACGTGGAACATTCTTTTGTCTTTTGTGATATTATCTGGTGGCACTTTATAACAGGCTTTCAATAAGCATTTGGATAAGAAGATGCGCTGCATATTGGTCAACTTTCCTCTTGGTCACACGGGCATTTAGTCAACACCCCATGTACAAAATGGCCTTGTTAACTGGCCTGCTTTAGTGTACATCTGGACTTGTCCTCATAGACATCTGGTTGCCAAAAGCCTGATTTATTAACATCTGAAATATACCCTGGTCCTCTATCCTGGAGGGAACTTGCAAGCTAGGTGGTCACATTCAGTCCCTTCTCTTACAGGGGAAGAAGGAATTTCCACTTACTAAGTACATGCTTGTTTGTCTTTCACCTGCAGTATCTCTGCAGTATCTCAATCCATGGATTTCTGGAACACTTTATTTTTTTGTCATGAGTTCTGACAAAAGAACTGATTTCTTAGCAAAAGAAATTTAGCAATAGGCTTATGTATAGGCAATTCACTAGTCGTACTGGGTGGTCCATCATCCAGATCAATCTGGTTTATGAGGATGTTGGAAGGACCTTTTGAGGACCAAGTATAAATAGTGCAAGTTGGAAGAAAATTCTTTTTTTCCCTTAAAAATATAGGAAAATCTTTATTTTTTTGACAGTTTCAAAATACGTTAGTAGGACAGCCACAATAATTGATATAATGCATATTGTTGTCTTCATAGTAGTTGTTCAGAGTATAAGATGCAGACATGATAACTTTTCTAAACACTATTGGTGCAAATATTTCTTCTTATTGAACTAAGAGAAAGTAGTTGTAGGTGTAGTCCAACCTTCCGTAATAGTAGTGAGTTATCAGCAAAACTGGCAATGTCGGAAGCTGTTGACTTGAGCTTTTTACAGCTCAGCATACTAATATGACTTTACTTTTTATGCCTCATGGTTAAACTTTTCTGCTGGGTGGTTAAGTCCAAGTTAAAGCAAGACCTATATAACCAAACATGTAATTTTTGTATCTCACAAGGTCAGTCAAATCCCCTCAGGGTCTACCTTGAAACCATGTACAATGTGTTGTAAAACTTATCAGTGTCAGCCATCTGGATGAATCAAGGTCATTGCTTGACCAGTTTGTTCTCTGTGAAAGACTGAGAGAACATTTTCTCTCTAAGTGACTCTCCTTAGGCACAATATACCTTGTCGATCCCTTTCCTCTGTGGCCCCATAATCTCCTTGAACAGAAAATTAGGGACACCACTGAGTTATAGGATTTACAGTACAGGTTGTCTTATGTCCTGAGTCCTCACTGTGAAAGAAAATTTTTGAGATATCAGAACAGCATTCTACAGTCTAAGCTACTACTGAGTTACTGGCTGCTTCCTCTAGGATCAGAATAGAAGAGATTAGAAATCAAGGGTCAAGAACAGACATGGCTGCTATTACTAGTATGCTCACTTATGGAGTTTCTTCTTCCCCTCCTAGTAACTTGAAGAGGCTAGTTCTTAGTTCATAACAAATGGATGATTCCACCAGGGGATACAACAATTCCATCCCATTGAGTTGGGCCTTCAGTATGGACATTTTGAGCTTTCATGACATAGAACTAACAGGCAAAGAAAGGTTTACTTCAATGAGTTGGAAAATTGATTCAATATTGATAAAACTTGAACATTAGGTCAGGAGAAGGAAGCAAGTCACAAATGTTAATTTATTATAAGATTCCAGTTTTAAATATTCACAACGAATAATTCCACAGGGACAGGAATTTGTGGTTTGGGGAGCTGGAATGAATGGAATGATAAGTCTGGGAAGAGTAGATAAAGGATATGTGATATTTCATTTAGAGGTGTTGGTAAAAGTATCCTCAAATGAAGATGGTTACACAAATCTGTGAATATTATTAAAGATCACTGGACAGTATATTTTAAATGAATAAATTATACAATATGTGATCCTTTTAAATACAGTGGTCACCAAAACCTATTACTTGAATGGTAGCAGAGTTGATTTCTTCAGTAACAGGAAGTCTGGCTGAGGTCAGATTAGCTGTTGTTGAATTCAGTGGTCTGACTGTCATTGAAGACTTCAGTACTCTCCATCTCCTGGCTCTTTCTCCTCAGCTAGCCACTGTCATGATTCTGTGTCAGTGGCAGTAGCTTCAGACACCCAGGAGACAGAGGAGGGTGA
Organism: Capromys pilorides; assembly: GCA_004027915.1. Taxonomy (NCBI): domain Eukaryota; kingdom Metazoa; phylum Chordata; class Mammalia; order Rodentia; family Capromyidae; genus Capromys; species Capromys pilorides. The sequence continues at coordinate 7,506 of PVKN010027960.1, forward strand.
GTTCCCTTATAATATACTTCTATTTTAGGAAGAAAGGCTTTTCTTAAAGGCCTCACACTAACCACCATCATATCTTACTGATGAAGTGTGGTGACTCACACACACTGCACCAGTCCCTGGCAAGGACTGCAGCTTCCATGTTTTGTAACTGAGAACCCTTGTGTGGGGAGGTGGAACACTGGATTTTAACTATGACTCTATCAGTGTGAAAGAAGGTGACCATGGCTACTGAATTGGCAGGTGCCCTGTGTGCAGAGAGAATTGAGAATTTTCTTGCAGAAATAATGGAAGCAGAGTATACTTTGAATTTCCATCTAACTCTATCATCTACCTATTTAACTACACACCTACCCACTTAGGTACATGTTTCTACCATCCATCTCCTTACCTTCCCACCTATCTAGGTAGATGCATGTATCTCTCTCTCTCTCTCTCTCTCTCTCTCTCTCTCTCTCTCTCTCTCTCTCTCTCATCTATCTACACACACATACATACACATACACAGAGGACTAAAATACTTTTAAATAACTGGTGTGGAATTTTACCTTTTATTTTAATTGCAGATTGACATTTTCATCAAGTATCCTCAGTGACACTTTCGAGGATTAAGGTAAATGTTCTTGATGCTGGGCCAGATGACACTATCCAGGGCTTAGAGAGACAGCGTGGAGCTGCACATGTTCCTCCACTCCTAGTCCCGGTGGAAGCACTGGATACCCAGGAGCAAGCCAGCAGGAGAAAGCAGCTCACTGGGATCGTGTTGGAGCAAGGGCACACCCTTGATCTTGGCATTGCCTGCCTCTCTAAAGTTTCCAATCTTGATCTTGCCTTTGCCAACATTGGCAAATGGGACGTGCAAGCCGCCCCGGTCACATGTGGTTGTGTTTAACTCTATAGGACTTTGAACCAACCTCAAGCTGTGCCAGTGAGGAGATCAAAGTCAATAAAGTGAATGCATTTTTTAAATGGTGAACTTTTGTGAAGAAACAAAATTTATTTAAGCTGCAGCCAAGGAGAGTGTTATGTTTTGACTAATGCATAGAGCAAACAACGAAGGTTGTTTCTCCTGTGTGTTTATTGGAGGTTTTTTTTTAAAGAGTGTTTATTAAAGCCCATACTTTAAAATAAACACAGAAAACTCTCATGTTCTTTCTGTAAATACATTTGAGTGCTTTGAAGCCAAGGATAATGAGTATGATAACAAATGATTGTTTATCCTCTCCTGGGTTCCGTGTTTAGTTAGCTGGATCTTGAAGTCTTTAAACTTCTTTCACCCTGGAAAGAGATTTTCAAACTTGACTATTGGATCAAGGGAGAGAGAAAAGTTCTTAAGAATTAGCATCTATGTACCTTCAAATGTCTCTATGACTAGGGTCTTTTCCCCAGAGGGCCTTGTAGCCCAGGCCCTGGGCTCCTTTTTGTTGGCCCCCACACCGCAGGATGTGCTGGGTGCCTTTCTGGCCTCTCTGTCCTGTCCTATGCTAGCAAATCTTGAAACATTGGCACTAAGGGTCATGAGCCCTAACTGATTAGCACTTGCTGATATCTGGGGTCAGTGTCAAGTTACCCACCACCCACTGGGGCACACACAGCTGGGTGTGGAGCTGGCCCAGGTGGGGCTGTCACCCCTATACCATGCTTCCATCCCTGCCCTCCTTGGCTGACTTTTCCTTCCTGGGCCTGACAGTTAGCTGACAACTTCACTTCAGTAAATATTTACAAGTGGTGGTTTCCCCTGTTTGGGGGAAACTTTCTTTTTTAATGTCTCCTCGCCTGGCTCTGTAAAGATATCAGCTCCCATTTTCCTTGCTCCTCAACCAGGCAGCGGGCTGCTGGGCTATTTTGGTCATTTCCTTTGGACAGTTCCTTGAATTGTTCAGATGGCATTGTATGACTCACAGAGCCTGACTTCCTTTCTCCTCTCAGGCAGCTGGGAAAAATCAGGCCCCTTTATATTTTCCTTTGTTAACTGGTGTATCCTGAAGTCAGGCCTGGCTGGGCAGGCAGGGTTAGTGAGCCTGGGCCTACCATGTCCAGCTCCTGTGTGCCTGGCAGGAGACTGGGCTGCTGGGTGAGGAGCAGCTCAATCCCAAGGTGGATTCCAGGGTTCAAGGTCTAGGAGGGTGAGCAGGGCACCCAACTTTGCCATAAGGCTGGAGGGAGCCATCGATGGATCACAGGAGTTTTGTGCAAATCTGCGAACATGTTTGAAAAGATGGAAGTTTTAAAAGAGTGCCTTGCAAAGAGTCAGGAAACCTTGTCATTCCCAGGACATTCATGGGTCAAGCAGCCCCTACAGACTCAGGCAGAGTCAGAAGAGTGGGATCCCACCCAACTACCTGATCTCCAGGGGCTTCATCTTCTTCCCAACATTGGCTCAAATGGGCCCAAGATCCTCTGAGAAAATGGCTTAAAAATCATAGGCAGTTTGATTTTACATTATTATTTGGATCCAGATATCACAACAGCTCCTCTTGCTATGGCAGGAAGTGAAGTGAGAGGTGAGGGAGAAAATCCAGGGCTTCCTCCCTGCCTGCCACCCTGTCACCCTGTAAGCACCTTGTTCCTGCTTACACCCCCATAGTCAGAAGGAGAGGGAGAGAGCCCCACTAACTAGGATACCGGCTTCATCTTGGTCTTATCTCCCCTTGCTGCCTTCATCAGGTACTTTTTTCTTATTCCTGATACTGCAATAACAATGTTACAAAGAACTATTATTGATATTCCACAATAGATCAACTATTGTGCAGAGCATCCTGTATCTCTCAGCTTGTTTACCTCCTACATTAACATAGTGAATTATGTATTTAATTATTCCATACTTGAGGAGACTGAGTTTTAGAGACAGGTTATTAATCCGCTCAAGGTTACCTCATTGGTAAGTATGAGCCCAGGTTTATCTTCAAGGGTTTCCAAACTGCCTTACCAAACCCCAGTGTGCAGTGGGGTGAGTTGAGATGCCTGGTCCTGATTAGGTTCTCCCAGAAGCCACTAGGAACTAGACCAGGCTGTAAATTTAGCGCCAGCTTTAGCCCAACCAGGACTATGAGAGGAGGAACGAAACCTCACTTATCTACAACCCAGCAACCTCAAGCCTATGAGTTTCCCTTGACCATGAATTGCTGTGTCGAGCAGCCACTGGGGATTCAAGCAGCATCTGTCCCACTACCCTACTGCCCACCTGCTCTTGGCTTCAGATCGTCTTCATCCCTCTGACCCAGTTAGCCTTTGGGCCTATGGCCCAGCCTGCTTTCTATTTTGCTGTGGACTCTAAACTCAGGCCTGTGACTCTGTGTCTGCATGAGAGTTCACAGCTAAGACTGGCTTTTCCCTGTGACCCAGCTCATCCCCAGGTTACCGCTGGGGAGGAAGGGACAGCATTCTTAGAGGCCTCCTCCCTTCCTTACTTCCTCCTGGCATTTTCTTATTTGTTTGCTACTTTATTTTTGAAGGAAGGTCTTGCAAATTTTCCTAGGCTAGCCTTGAACTAGCTCCACCCCACGACCCTGCTGTTTCAGCCAGCAGAGTTGCTGGGATTGCATGGGCAGCCCACCAAGTCCAGCTGGCTTGCTCCTTGGGTAAAGGCAGAGACCTTGGCTGTGCGTCCTTCCCTTTCCTTGATCCCAGAGTTTCTCATTCGTCAGCTGGCCTGCAATTCCTCCTCCTCATGGTGGCAGCAAAATTCCAGTCATGGCAAATCAACTGCATCAATTGACCACAGTTCATTGATCATCAAGGTTGGCAATTTCCAATCTAGAAGAAGAAACAGGGATCACATCGGGTCTTATGTGGCTCAGCTAACTAACCGTGACTTGGGGGCAATTGTTCTCCCTTCTGTGCTTCAGTTGTCTTACGTATATAATAGAGATAATAATAGAGCTTACCTCATCTGATTGTGCTGAGGATTAAATGAGATAACATATGTGAAGTGCTTAGATAATTCTTGGCACCAGGTGGCCTATATGTGTTGGCTGTTCACATCGTTACCCAGGAAGCTTTCTTTCTTCCATGTCATACTTTGTGATTACTAGGCCCCAAATAAACTAACCTTGTCTTGTTAGTTCTCATCACATTAGTAACCGATCAGCTTCTTAGAATGGCAGTTAGCTCAATTAGCTCCAACTGACACTTAATTCTAGGAGAACCAGCTTTTCCATATAGTATTCAAGGATCTGAGCTCCAAAAGGGAGAAGGCACTTTTAGCAAAAATGTAGATTAAATTGTACCTAAAATTCCCCTGTACCTTTGGATAAACTGCTGTCCTCTACCCATCCACAGTCACAATTGTATTCATCTGACCTAAAATTTTTAATGACCTATATGTACATGATATTAATATTAGAAAAATTTAAAAAGAATAGTCCTTGCTTAGAATAATCAAGAATATGGATCAAAAAAGCCCAGTAGATTCCAAAGCAAGTACTTAGCAATAAGTAACCACTTAGTGTGCTCGATATAATAATTTAAGTGGGGTGTTGAGGCCCCAGGTAGTGATAGGTTGAGGCAGCTATGCTTGACACTGTGTTGTCTTTGTCAGACAGGCTGCCAGCCTGCATGTGGCAAGGGAAATGCCCAGAACCCTGCTGTTGTCATGGGATGTGCCCAGTGGCACTGACTCAGGAAAGACCTAGGTGCAACAGGTTGCCTAAATTTTCCAACATGTGTAACCCCCTCGTTGTGGTTTATTGAAGCTGATCACTCAGGTGATGTTGGGGAGCTATCCAGGGAGCTAAGTAAATAAGTAGTTCACCAACTGAGAGGATAAGCAGACCCTGCCCTGTGAAGAGAGGGAACATGTGACACTCCTTTGCAGCTACCAACCCCTCCTCTCAGCCTGGGAAAAATTAAGATTTTACTGATGTCTTGTGTTTGCTTCAGACTGTCTGCTCTTAGGCTGTAGTTCCTTTCTGCACATGGGACTCTGGTGACTCACCAGTAGGTTGTACATACTGTGTAGCCAGAGAAGGATCTTGGGGTTCTGAGGGCAGGGGTGCAGGTGGAGCTATCTCTTTCACATTATCCCCCTCAGACTCCCATCTGTACTTCCTCATCTGCTTGTGTTATCAATAGGTAAAATGACCAGACACTGTGTGGCTGTGAGGTCAGGGAGAGTTATAAGGAACTATGTTGAAAATAGTGGGAGGAAAAAGCACTGAACACATTGAAAGGTTGACAAATGAACATGTTGTCAACTGCAAGTCAAATGTGGCTGCAATTTGATCTTCCCCAGAAGTTCATGTGTTCATGGTTTTTGGAGGTGGAGCCCTGGGGGAAGCAATGAGGATTAGGTGAGGTCCTGTGGGTTGGCTGACTGTGACCTTCCTGGCTTTACTAGAAGATGAGGAGACCCAGGCTGCTCACTTGCTCTGCTTTGTCACGTGATAGGACACAGCCAAGGCCCTCATGGACACCACTCAGATGCTGACACCCTGCTCTCAGACTTTCTATCACTGTTAGTCAAATACACTTCTATTTGTTACAAGTCACTTTGTCTCAGATATTTTGTTATAGAAATAGAAAACACAGGTACCAAAATCAGTCAGTCCGATCTAGGAGAAACAGACTTGGAAGTGAACTCACAGTGGAGGGTGTTGGCGCTGAGGTAGATCTATGGGATTGATATGAGGAAGGTTGCTGACACCTTTGCTCTTCCTCCCTTCTGAAATGCAGCCAGGTTTGGAGCCCAAGCTGTGTTGCTCCCAACCAGGCTGTGACACCTGACACCAAGGGTCCCTTCTTCTTTTATGACTATCTTTCTCCTTCACAGTGTTTCAGTCCCAAATCGGTGCTCAGGGTTTTCATTTTCTTCCCATTATGCCCTCCTCTTGAGGAGAATCTGAGGAGCTAATTTCCTCAATGATGTCTG
>PVKN010027961.1:0-13374 GCA_004027915.1 Capromys pilorides
CACACCAGGGTCCCTGATGTGCGCTCAGGATGAAGAGCTGTATCCCTGGGTTAATAGGGGTCAGGGATGCTGGTAACATCTACAGACCTTGTGGACATCATTCTGGAGTGGGGAGGGGCTCCTGTAATGTGCTGGGCAGCCCCCATGTCAGAACCCCTTTCTGGCTCGTATCTCAGCCCGAGAAGTCTAATCTTAGAATCCTAAAAAACACATTATTGGAATTCCACCACATTAATTCCAATCTACTACTCCCAGCACAACCCACAGCAATAATGAAAACACTAAGACATATACACATAATTACTGGGGAGCCAAGGGGCCCTAAGTCCAGCATGAAGATGGCTTTCTGGAACAAAGAGAATGACACAGGGCTGCACCCAGGTTTTATTCAGTGGAGAAGGGGAGAGTGGCTTCAGAAAGGGAATTGTGGCAAGAAGTTGACCACTGTGAGCTGGGCTAGGTAGGTGGCCTGCACTTACCATATTCAGAGAGGATATGCAGAGGAAGTCATTTGTATTATGCTATTGAGATAGTATTTAATGTTTCGGGAGTCTGGTGCTTCAACTCGGATGTATAATCTTTCAAGCCCCAGGAAGTTATAACCTCTATCATTTTTTTGTTTGTTTGTTTGTTTTTTGGGGGTTTTTTTATGAAGCACAGATTTAATTTTCAATTGTTGGCCTCAGTAAACATCTTATTTCAGGTTCTTCCCACCTCAACCCAAGGAGGGAAGGGGAAAAGCTACTTTTTATTTTTACTTAAACATCTAACAGCAAGGAAAAAAAAAATGATTTAACAAAGACAACTTTTTGCAAGCATACTTCCAGGTAAAATTCCAAAGGACAACAGTACTGAGTGAAAAGAAACCTTTCATAATTAATACACATAATAAAATAGTGAGTGCACAGTGTAGGCATCCATGATGATTTAGCAATTTTAAGGTCCCCAACTATGAAAAAAATACACAACTGACCAAGATAGCCTTGATATGTGACCAAATCATTATATTAGGGTTGTATGAAGACAGTCCCTGTTTGGGCCCCTACAAGAAGTTGATTCTCCTTCACCAACTATGGACAGTCACTACCTCAGTCTGACAGACACTCCTGCCAAAGAGCTTCTTGCTTACTGTACCACACAAATACAGCATTTTCCCCAGAGAATAGTGCTAGCAACAGGGTTAAATGGAGAGTACCAATGGCTTATGTCTGCCGGGTGCTTATTTCTGAAGCAGTATAAATATGAATTATTAAAGTTCTGTACTCAAGTATAAAGTCTATGCAAGACTCTCATAATATAGGCAAAATGCTCAAAGGCTAAGGAAAACATTTTCTTTTACAAGAAAGTGTAACTGCAGAGTCTTTTGAATGATCTCCTAGACAGTTCTGCAGAAAACTTAGCAGTTTGACTCAGAAAGTAGAATTCCTCATGAGGAATTAAAGTTCTTCCTTCTGTCTCGGTCAGATCTTCAGCATTTGTTCAGCTGCTGCTAGGTGGTAAAGGAAGTTTTCTGTTGCTGGTGGAAATCGCATTTGCTTTAATGCCTCAAAATTGAGGACTGTCTCCCCTCTATTGTCCACAACTTCTGAAGATGGCACCAGGTTGGTGAAGATTTCTTTTGTTTTGAGGGCTATATCCTGGATGACCTGGCCGTTGGACTTCTAGGGGTTTCCCACTGATTGCACGATCAGCTGACCGATTTCTTTGTGCAGCTTGCCCATTGTCATGGACTCTTTTGCAAGTGGAGCGATGGTGATCTCACTCTCTGCCAGATTCACAAACACGTCATATAGATCTGGTCTACTGCTCACCTAGAGATCTACAAACCCGCAACATAGCCTGGGCACATCTGCAGTCAGCACTGAGATGCACATAATGCAGGCTTCTCCAATCCTGCTGGTGCCACACCAGGGCCTGCAGGGTCCTGGTAAACTCCTGGACAGCTTCTATTTTGGGGTGATAGACAACAACTCATTCTTTTTAGCATCAGAGCCATGTGTAATATTAACAGTTTCCATTCCAAACTGAGACACAAGATCTTTGATGGGGCCTGCAAGGTATGCCTTTCGGGCATCAAAGTCCTTGCTCAGGAAAGAGCCATTTTCCTCACTCTGACATATCCCCTTTGTGAGAACTGCAATGTAACTCTCCATCATCTTAACTGGGCTCTCGTGTTTCCAGTACATTCTACACAATATCCTAGTGAAGGCAGCATATTTCTCTGGGTTAAAATCTTTGGCTGTCAGAACAATAGAAAAATGAGTCACCTTTTTCAAAACTGAGGAATCTGGAACTTCAACTGTTGTGATATAAAACCATGTTCTTCTGTACTGACCAAAGACAAAGGGATGGAGAAGTTCGTTTTTATCCAGGAGGCAGCATTTTCTGAGCAGCAGAGTCCTTAATGTGGCTGTCGTGGAAGGATAACACCACACCCACAGTATTTCTCCACTTGTGTCCATTTCGATCAGCCCCGCTCCAAGCAACAGCTGAGCGTCCCCGCCTCCCGCAGCTTGGGCTCCCGCCCCCAGGCCCCGCCCTCCGCAGGCCCCGCCCCACGCTGCCCCACGCGATCCTCCTCAGACCACCCATAGCCTCTATCTTGAGGCTCAATCCCAGCTGACAGTGTGGAGCGTTGCTCTTCGTCTTGTCTCAACCAGGCCCATATTGGAGAGCAGCAGGTGTGGGTTACATGGAAACACGCGTGCCATCTTCTAAAATTACCACCAGCACCTCAGCTAGACCAATACACACTGCTTAAGGCCAGCTGAAAGGATAATGAGAAGTCCTAGCCAGCTCTGTATATTTCAATATGAGGAAATAGGGTCAGGCTCAGTCAAAATGGAGACAATTGCTCTTTCAAGGACAGCTGCTCAGGCCGTCCTCCACATCCCCACACCAGCAAAGAACAAGTTTGAGCTCCCTTGAGCCAAGTTACCAGCTAGACAGCAGAGTGAAGGCCTGAATAGAACCTGCAAAGGGTCCTGGCCACAGATTCCGCTGTCTCAGCATCTGTGCGATTCATACCAAACAAAACCCAAGTTCTGGCTGGGATTGAGTGGCAAAATGCAAGTGAGCCAGCTTGGGGTTCCCAGGCTCATGAAAGAGGCGACCAGGCCGCTGCCAATAGGAACCACCAGGTAGAAACACACAGCAAAAACTAGACAGAAAAAATTTGCCCTTGGGGTTGAACCAGGGCCTTCAGGCATAGCTACAATACATATATTTAAACTTTTGGGGGCTGGGGATTTGGCTCAGTGGTAGAATGCTTGCCGAGCAAGCTGGAAGCCCTGGGTTTGGTCCTCAGCACCAAAAAAAGAAAAAACTTCCTGCAAATATCTGATCCTGCAGGAATCAGTGGCCACCTCAGCCTCTCAGAGTATACCTTTGTTTTTAATCTAATTTCTCTAAATGCAGACTGAAAGTCTTCAATTTTTGAAATGGCAAGGTTAACTGGCTTGTAAACGGCCTGTACATCTGCCATCAGCTCCTCTCACGCTGTCAAGGCCCCGCCACGAGCATCGCCGTCCAGATGTCCAGCTTCTCCTGCCCTCCCCCTCTCTGTCCACACCTCACAAACTTGACCTTCTTATACAGCATTCCCACTTTGCAGATGAGGATGCTGAGAACCCAGCTGGTAGGGGGTTCCTGGGCCAGGCTCTCACTGCTCCCCTAAGACACACTCGGCTCCCTCCTGAGAGAAGGTCCCTGTTACACCCCAGAGCAAGGTACCCGCGCTGTCTCAAGTTCGGCACAGGAAGTGCCCTAGATCCATGTAAGCCCCTGGGTGTGCCTTTGTTCTAGAGCCTCAGAGAGAGAGAGAGAGAGAGCGCCCTGGTGTGTCCCAGTGAGTGTGCATGGGTACTGATGGGTGTGTGTGGCCATGTGCATCCTGGTACACACAGGTGTGTATTCCCTCATATGAGTGCTCTGCTGTGTGTACCTGCTGTGTGTACAGGGCGTGTTAAGTGTGAGTGCCCCTGTGAGCATGTTCCCATGTGGCACAGGTCCCTGCACACCCCGTGAGTGAGGCCTGGGGAGGATACACCTGAGTGAGACCCAACAGCATTGGGTCTGAGTGTGCACAGCCCTGTGTCAGTGTCCCTGTGCCTCTGCGTGCAAGGTCATCGCCCTTATGTGTGCATGTGTGGCCCTGTGTGTGTCAGCTAGCATGTGTGTCTCCATCTGTGTCCTCCTTGTGAAAAAACAGCGAGTACATAGCTTGATAAAGCACATTCAATTTTTTTCCATATTTAGAAAAAAATAAATGTCCTTGTTTTCTTAATACAGGGTGGGGAAAGCAGGGCGCAGCTGAAGGGCAGGGGTCAAACACACAAAGCTCTGAGCACAAGAGGGGTCCTGCTTGCCTAAGGCTCCTGCCCCTGCCACTGTGTCCAAGCAAGGCTGTGCACCCAGCAGGGTGGGCTTGGCCTGTTCCAGAGCCAAGCAGGAGCCAGAAGCCCCATGGGCCCTGTAGGAGCAGGGTATGGCAGGTGCTACCCAGTGGCTGGAGCCCCATATGGAGGTCCTACAGACAGGGGGTGCAGCACCAGGCCGGACAGTTTTGACTTGGTTTCACTTGCTGATGATTGCCCTGGGGACGCACTCAGAATGGCCAGGCTTCTTCATTGTGCAGTAATAAGAAAGCAGATCTTAACGCAGAAATTTATGATTTAAGCTGAATGTGATGGTGCACACCCCTAATCCCAGCACTCTGGAAGGCTGAAGGAGAAGGATCACAAATTTAAACCCAACCTAAACAATTTAACAAGACCTTGTCTCAAAATAAGAAGTGGGAGGGCCGGCCAGATAGCTCAGTGGATTAAAATGCCTACTTAGGCAAAGCATTGCAACCAGGGTGCAATGCTGGGCATGCCAGGGGCAGTGTACCCTGCTCCTGGAGTACACTGAGATGGCCATTGAGACTGGGCATGGTGGTACCCCCCTATAATCCCAGTGCTTAGGAGGCTGAAAATGGGAGAATCACTATAAGTCCAATCTACGTAGTGAGGCCCTATAGACCCTGTACTAAATATGTAAAAAAGAAGTGGGGCTGGGACATAGCTCAGTCTAGAGTTCTGGGTTCATTCCCCAGTATGGCAAAACAAAGAGGTATGAGGCAGCCAGTGCTGCAGGGGCGGGACTCTAGCTCTGTGAACTGGCAGGCTGCAGCTACCTGACTCAGTGCTACGCCCTGCCCAGCACCTGAAGCCTTTCCCAGACCCTTGCAGGACAGGAATACTCGTTCTGTCCACGCAGCTGCACACCCACCTTTCAGAGAGCTAAAGCTGAGGCGTGGGTGAAGTCAGTGTTGTACCCAAGCCCATGCTGGGGAGGGACAAAGTGTATTTCTAGCCACAGGGTCCACAGGAGCAGAAGAACAAACGCGATAGGGAGGGAGGTGGGGAGGAAGGACAAGATGTTTTCATGAAGCTGACCCTGCCCAGCACTGGGTAAGCCTGGGCAGACTGTGGATGGTGCTGATGCCTCTCTACTGAGCAGTGTGTCACCCACTAGGTCACAAACTCTGTGGGAAGTCACTGGAAGCCCAGCCCAGGCCTGGCTCTCAGCTGGTGCTGGGTTCACATCTACTTAGCAGAGCCAACCACACCTACTCATGGGACAGCCTGGCTCAGAGCCCAGGACAACAGCCACAGCCCAGTAGCTCCTGGCATGGCCATGCCTGTGGAGATCCCTTCACCAGCTGATCTCGTACCAGCCCAAGAGCATTTCTGCTGTCCGTGTCATCTGGGGATAGCAGAATGAGGAACAGCAGTGACAGTTTTACCCCTGAGCAATGGAGGATACGCCCTGAAGTCCATAGATAGGCAGAGCAGCTGCATCACCTTGGAGGCTCAGTTTCCTCATCTGCAAAATGGGCCAATGGGAACACCTACTTCACAGAGCATCTCAAGGGTAAATAAGGCCTCAGTCGCTTATACACATGTTTCCCAATCTCAGGACTTATCCATGTTCATAACAGCAGCAGTTCTAATTCAACACACTCAAGTTGTACACGGGGCACCAGGAGAACTGCTTCATAGGGAATATATCACTGCTTTCTGAACCTGGGTTGGAGGAACCCATCCCATCCTCACTTGACAGCTTGGAAAACAGGCTCAGAGAGGTCAAGTCACAGGTTGGGTTACACAGCTGGAAGGCACGCTGCTGAACTGAGCTCACACTGACACCAAATCCTATCAAGTCCTGGATCAGGAAGGCCAGGGCTAAAGCAGGTCAGCCCTCACCCTGCAACCAGTTAGCCAGGGCTGGGTGGGGCTTACCATCACATCTGTGGCTTGCAGGATGAAGGCAGAGACTACAGCCACGCCTCTGCCTTATCTGTCTCTAGCTGCCCGGATACAGTGAGCTCAGATGGTCCTTAAGGTGATGCGCCTGTTCTGAGCATCTCTAAGTCTCATCTTACTGTGATTGTGGGTCACCCGGGAGTAAACTGAGGCTCAGAGAGGGGCAGAGGGACACGCTCACACTCACAGGGGAAGGACCCTGTCTGGGCCATGGCTCAGTGGCCTCAGCAATAGCAGTCCTGGCCAGGCCCCTGGGCTCTGCCCCTGCTGCTCTGCCGGAATCCAGGGAGGCAAGCTGCACCAACACCAGTGTTGAACAGGAGCCCCTGGCCCATCTGCTAGCGGTGTCTAACTTCAACTGATAACACTCTCAGCCCAATGCAGATGTAATTTGTTTTTCTTGTTTTTTGAGATTGCCAAAAGGTGGAGAAACTGAAAAGAGGCTGAGCTTCTGGCTTTTGCAGCCTAGGACCTGAAGACTGATCAGAGTTGGTACCCTAGATCACAGCAGAGAGGGGTGGCTCCCAGAGCACTTGGGGCCCTGAAGGCAATGGGATGTCTAGATGGGGTGGGGTGGATTAGAACCCCTAAACCTAGCAAAAGCCAGAGCCCCACCACTCCATACTCTTTCAGCCCCACCGCAGTCTGTGGGCCTCATGGGGACGTCAGTGGTCAGGCCTGCCCAGGATGACCGTGAATCTGAGGGTTACACTGGCCACAGGGAGTGAGGAGCATCCTGCTCACTCTTCCTGCATCTCATCTTTGGGGGTTCCTTTGCTCCCTGTCCACCTGGGGAACTGGGCTCCAGGGGGCAGATGGAGGAGGGGCAAGGGCTACAGAACTCTCTCTGGATCGCTTGGAAAATTTCAGGTGTGGAAAGGGCCTTTTCCTTGTTGATGAGACAGACAGATGAGATAGATACAGGGGCTTGGGAAAGACCCAGGGTGACCAGGGAACTGGGTCACTAGGAGAACAGGTAAATACATGAAGACATGGACACCTCTGCCTACGTAGAGCACCATTAAAACATGATTGAATCAGACACCATTTACATTTAGGACATAAGAACTGAGTGGGAAGTATAAACCTTAGGAGGTCAAATCCCAACTCTGATATGTGATTTTGGACAGTTTCCTAACTACTCCATGCCTTGGTTTCTTACCCCATGGGACTGCTGTGATTTTGCAGGAGGGAGGACTTATTTCATGTTTTGGAGTGAAGTGTTTTCAGGTCCCGGAGGGTTTTCACAAGCCTTTGAAAGGCTTGGAGGCCTGAAGTCTATGCCTCAGAGGCCTCAGGGTATCCACAAGGTAACCCCTGCCCAGCCCAGGGCTCCTAGAAAGATCCTCTCCTGGCTTCAGTCTCTCTTCGCCCTCCCACAGCCCTAGCAGGGAGGCAGCAGGGGACCCCAGCCCTGTGCTGGCCTTCTTCCTGCATTCAGATGCTAATTCCAGCCTCTGCAAGAGGGTATATCTGGAGGAGGGGACAATGGTGTCTTTATCTGCTGGCCCCTCTGCTTCTAATGTCAGCCAGGGCAGAGTTTGGGCCTCATGGGAAATCCCAGGCCCTTTGCTTAATTGCCTCCTTGGCACATGTCCCCAGACAGAAGGAAAACCCTAACATCACAAGGTCAGGAGGGGAGATGAGGAGAGAGCTCCATGGCATGTTGCCTGTCTGGCGAGTGCAAGGTCGTTAGTTCAAACCCTGGTCTGGTAAAAACAAAAACAGGTCAGGAGCAGAACCAGCACTCATTCCTCACTGGGGAGCCAGGACGGCACTGAGGCCACTGGGCCCCATGTAGGTGCCCCCACAGGCCCCGGCCCACCCCCACCAGAGCAAGGCCCTCACCAGGTGTCCATACATTTGAAGAACAAATGTAGCCAGAGTCCCATCAGCTCATGCACAGAAAAGCCCCAGAGCTGAAACCCCAGTGTCAGGAACGGCTCTGTGGCCTGGAGTCAGCGGGGTGGCAAGAGGTGCCTGTGGCATAGGGAACCGCAGATCACCTCGCCCAGCCCCTGCTTCCAGATGGGATGGCAAGGCAGCTGGAATAACACCGAGGAGACGTAAGACCCAGGCAGGGAAGGCCATGTGTCGGTCTCTGTCCTCAAAGTCCCTCCCTCTCCCCCTGACACCCAGACCCATCTTATTCTTTAATTGAACAAGTACTTATCAGGCACCTGCTGTGCATCAGACACTGGGCCAGGGATGTGGCCATGGAAAACAGATAAAATATTTTCGAGTCTAATAAATGCTCAGTACCTGTTCAATATGACAACAGTCAATTATGGTATGTTTAACATATTTCACATATTTAATAAAATAGCGATCTTTTCCAATTTTTTGTCTTGGGATCAAACTCAGGAGCTTCTATCACTGAGTTATATCCCAAGTCCTTTGTATTTTTTATTTTGAGGCAGAGTCTTACTAAGTTGCTGAGGTGAGACTTGAACTTGAAATCCTCCTATTTCAGCCCCCCAAACTGCTGGGATTCCAGGCATGCACCATGAGGAGACCTCTGGCCTTGAGTATAGGCCTTAGCTTCAGCCTCGCAGATCCAGGGATGGCAGAAGGGACCATGGGGCCCGGAGGCGGTGGTGCCTCCTTGTGCTCCCGGCTCTCTGAGAGCTGAAGCAAGAGCAGGAGCTTAGTGACCTAGAGAGACTGTCTCAAAAAATTAAAAACACGGGGATGTGGCTAAGTGGAAGGGCACTGGATTCAATCAGTAGCAACACCACAAAAAAATAAAGGGACGAAGGGAACACAGGTCATTCATCCTAGTTCCCCACCAGCAAGGAGGGACAGAGGTCAAAAGCAGAAAAGCAAGCAGAGCTGGGAGGAGACAGGGTAGAGGCTGAGACTGCCTGGGTAAGAAACCTGTCACAGCAAGGTCAGCCCAGCAACAGGGGAGAACAGTGATAGCTGGGACACAGACACGGACACACACACACACACATACACACACACACACACACACACACGTGAGGGACACATCCTAAGGCCCTAGGGATCCCTAGATTCAGGCCATCTGTGTTTTTCCCTAGACACACTCATTATACAGCTATATTTACACATGAGACACCTCAAGAGACCAATAACTAAAAATAAACAGAATAGTTATAATACCATGCTACAGTAAGCTCTGTGAACATGGTCTCTCTCAAGATAGCTCATTGTACATGACATGCTGCTGCACTGTAAGACTGGGAAGACAGCACAAGATTTTGCCACGAGACTAAGAATGGGGCCCAATTTAAAAGCTACACTTTATCTATTTATCAAACTTTCCATTTGCTATTTCTAGACCATGGTTGTCCAGAGGAAACAGAAACCACAAGTGAAACTGTGGATGAGAGGAGATGGCTCTAATAAGCACCCCACTATGTGTTTGGCATGGAGCCTTCCTGCGGACAGGCTCAGGCCTGAGCACTCCACATATGCCATCTCCTGCAACCCTGGCGGAGTCTATGTGGGTTCTCTGTCCCCTTGTGGCATTTAAGTCAGGTGCAAGGGGCCACACGCTACTCATCAGCGCTGTGGAGACATGAGCCCACACCGCCTAATCCTAAGCCCAACACTCAGTAGCTTACAGTGGCCCCAAAAATAACCAGACATGGTAGTACACATCTGTAATACCAGCCACTCAGGAGGCAGAGGTGGGTGACTCAGAGTTCAAGCCCAATCTGGCAGTTCAGCAACTTAGTGAGACCCTATCCCAAAATATAAAAAGAATAAAAGCCAGGGATGTAGCTCAGTGTGAAGGCCCTGGGCTCAATATTAGTACAATAAATCCCCAACTTAGAACAAGTTCCATTCGGGGGAGTGTTCCTAAATTAAATTTGCATAAGTCCATCAAAGTGAATCTTACACATCTATGACATGAATATGCACTATAAGGCATTAAAAAAACCAAACACATACACAAAGTACAAGCGACGTCTTTCATCTTTTCCCCGCAGTCCAATTTCTCAATTATTTTCACTTTTTCCCCACGGCTACTGCTTTGCACTTCCTTGCAGTCCCCTCCATGTCACAGCTGCTTGTCCTCTCGCTCCGGGACACCCTGGGCTCTAACTGAGCACGGTGCTACTGCACATTATTGCACAGCACCAGGAGCACCCAGCAGCACAGCTGTGACAATGTCTAGCAAACACGATGAGTGCCAAGATTTGCTCACAGCTCTGAACGCTCATAAATCGATGCCAGTTCATATCTGTGAAAGTTCACAATTCGAGTGTCTGTAAGCCACGAACCTCGCGGTGCTATGGAAGCAAATAATAAAAGAATGAAAAGGGCTGGGAGTGCAGCTCGGTGGTAGCACGCCTGCCCAGCACGAATGAGGCCCTGGGGTCCATGTACGGCGTCACGCGAGGGTGGGCAGGCAGCTGCCATGAGCAGCGCTCTCCCTTTCCCTGATGTGCACGCTCTCCTCATGGTGGCTTTCTTTCTTCTTCTTCTTCTTTTTTTTTTTTTTTGCAGAACCAGAGATTGAACTCAGGCCCTTGCCTCTACTGAGCTATCTCCCCAGCCCCTTCATGGTGGCTTTCTAACAGCTGACCTGCACCATGGAAGAGGGCCTGGGGGAAATGCACAGAGTACCACAGACCCTCACCTGGTGCCAACCTCGAGGGCAAAGGCAGCAGTGAAATAACCAGGCAGTGGCAGCTTGGGTTGCAGTCCTTTGGTTCTCACTGTGCATTTCCTCTGTGGCCAACCCGGCCTAGCTCTCAACAGCAGCCGTGCTCTATCACCAGCCCCTGGGACTTCTGGCTCCAACCACCCAGGGGCTCCAGAGAGCTGCAGTGGAGCAGCCAGCGCTGCACGCTGTCGAGTCCAGACTGCAAGGCTCGGGGGGTTCAGTGGTCAGTGCTTACCTTGGGTGCAAAGGCCTGGGGCCCATCCCAGAAGAGAGCGGAGAGGGGAGTGAAGAGAGAAGGGAGAGAGGGAGACATAGAAAGAAAAAGGGGAGAGAGCAGAGCACGTGGCTATATAGCCAGCGTTTAATAAATGCTGTGCCCCGTGCCCCCCATGCTCAGCACAGCAGCCCCTCCCTGGTCTCCTGCCAGTCCTCCAACCCACACTCTGCTCTGGCAGCCTCTCTACTGTGGGGCTGAGTTCCCCTGCTCCTTGGAGAGCCCCTGCCTTCCTACGGGTGTGACCCAGCCCCTGGAGACCAGGCTGGGGATTTGCTCCCTGCACTGAGCATTCAGTTTCTGTTTTGTTCCAGGAAACCCTGCCCTGTCCCGCTGTCTCCTAGAAGGGTGGGCATTTTGAGCAGACATGCTCAGGGAAGCCTGTCATCCCCTGGCAACGCAGGTCCTGTGGGGTCCAGGGGCTGCTTGGTGCATGGTCAGGAGCAAGTCCTCTGTGGCTTGCCCACAGCGGGTGCCACAGCACACAGGGCCCCAAGGCCAGCACTTCCAACCCCATGGCATCCCTCACTCCCTGGTGCCTCTGCCAAGGCGACATCCACGGGTTCAGGGAGCACTCTTGGGGGGCAGAAACCTGTGGTTTCCCATGGTCCCAGGGGCTAAGCCATGCAATAGTTAGAACACTGCAGTTCTCAGCTGGGACAACTGCACTCCCCAGAGGGGCATTTGGTTGTCATGACAACGGGTGGGGCTAGTGCAGGCATCTGGTGGGTGGAGGCCGAGAATGCTGCTTCAACATCCAGCCATACACACAGCGCTCAGGACCAATATATCAATAGTACCCGAGCTGAAAAATCCTGCTGTGGGGCCAGGCTGCCTGGCTAACAGCCCAGCCCTGTCATCCAGTTAGCTAGGGAGCTTCAGACACATTTCTTAAATTCTGCAAGCCACAGTGTCCTCATCTATAAAACATAATGAGAATTTTTACTAAGGATTAAACACACGATAAAAAATGAGACCATTAGCTTATTTTCTAAATATATAGTCAGTGCTCAGTAAAATTGTAGTGGACTGAATGGTGGTCTCTGGTGCTAAGCACCAGACCCTGTATGTGTGACCCTTACTTGGACCACAGGTGTCTTTGTGGATGTGAATACATTAAGCACCTTGGATAGGTCCTAATCATTGACACGGCATGATACTACCCCAGGGACTGTGTGACACTGTCCCTCTCCATCTCTCACTCTTACACACGGATGCAGGATCCCACCTGAAAACAAGGCAGCGGGTGCAACACCACAGGGAGGCCACAAAACACTGCAGATGGAACTGGCCCGATGTCTTGAAGCACCAGAATCCCTCTGGGCTGTGACCCTGCCTCAAGTGCCTCCAGCTTAAGCAGCTGGAACTCTGGAGGGACCCAAGCACTTGGTCCTCCTGTCATGTGGGACATCCTTAAGGCTGAGACTGGGCCATGGCTGAGGTTTCCAGGCTGAACACTGGGCTAGGTTGGAGAGAGGATATAACAGAGCTGCTGTTTGCTTCCAGACAGACAGCTGGGAAGTGGCTTCCGCACAACTCACGGCCATCAAGCCCGAGACACTGGCTCAGCACCGACATCTACACTTCTCTGCCTTCGCAGCCAGGCACAACTGTGCAGTGTACAACCTGCGCAAACATGTGGCAGCTCTGACACTAAACACGTGAGATTGAGCCACAGAGGCTCTGCGTGGGAAGAAGAGAAGAGCCCGGGAGTCTAGG
Source organism: Capromys pilorides (assembly GCA_004027915.1). Taxonomy (NCBI): domain Eukaryota; kingdom Metazoa; phylum Chordata; class Mammalia; order Rodentia; family Capromyidae; genus Capromys; species Capromys pilorides. The sequence goes on from PVKN010027961.1 coordinate 12,941, forward strand.
CCTGCGGCCGGCTCTGGCTCAAGGCTGGAGAAACCACTTACCTCAAAGCTTGTGATCTGAGCCAGGCATAGCCTCCTTGCTAATGTGGCTTCCGTGGCCACCGTGGCCTGAGATGGGGTCTCCTCCTGCTTATACTGCAGGCTGCTCAGGGGTCTGCCTTCACCCTCTTCATCCTCTGGATCTGAGGTGGGAAACATCAACTGGGATGACCTGCAGGGGACACCAGAGAGCACTAGGGGCCTCCTGGGCATTGCCCATAGCCCACCAACACCCCCAGAAGCATACTCCTGGGCTGTGGGCAGGTTAGGATTTCACACAAGGGAAACAGTGGCAGACACCTCAGCAGCAAAAGGTAGGAAGCAACTTAGGTGCCCAGTGATTAGGTATGGCCAGACAGACTGAAGCCTACTTGTGTGAGGGACAGAACACCCTTC
>PVKN010027962.1:0-13378 GCA_004027915.1 Capromys pilorides
GTATTCACACTACTGGGCACTGATTAAAAACTGGAAGAAAAACACTCTCAGCGCCCTGCCGGCTTGTATAGTGAGGTCCCAGTAGTTTGCAAATTCAAAGCTGAGCTCCGAGTGGAATTGTGTAGCTCGTTCCTCATTCTCCGGCATTTATTGTCCCTCTGGGTTCTCCAGGGGCTTTAGAGAGGACTGGGCATGAAGTGGGAACTATAACCTCCATTAGACGGATGGGGAAACTGAGGGTGGCAGCCTTGGTTTGCACATACTCAGGAGGTGTGACTGGGAAGAAGCCAGTGGGCCCCAATGTCGAAGAGACTCAGGGAGGCCAGGAGCTGCGGGCCGCGCGGGAGGGAGGAGGCCGGAGGTGGGGCAGAAGGAGGGGCCGGGCAGAACTCACCATTCAGTCGGGTCTGCCGGTTGGCTCGCACTCGCAAGAAGGTCTGGAAGAAGATCCCGGGCAGATACAAAAAAGAGAACAGAATGTCAGGCACGGTCTGGAGTTTCGGCTGCAGCCCCAGCACTAGACCCCCGTTTAGGCCTGCCCCGCCCCAAACAGCCCGTAAACAAACCTACTTCCTCCCTCCCGCCGGCCTCCCTGCTCCGCCGCTCGCTCCGGGCCCTCGGCATAGCCGCCCGGACTGCTCTAACGGGACCCCGTGGCCGCCGCGCGGTGCTGCCCCAGCCCAGCCTCTGGTGCTCCGGGCCCCGTGGCGGCCCGGCCAGCAAGGGCGGCGATGCGAGCGGATTCCTCCCGGCTGCCCGGCGGCGGCGGCACCTCAGCTCCCAGCAGCGGCGGCGGCCATGTTGGGCCTGATCACGTGACCTACCGCCGGCGCGCGCCGGAGGTGAAAGTTCACGGTGGGGGGAGGCCGCCGGACGGCACCGGGAAGCGGCCGCTCGCACTCCGAGAGCAACCTTTCGGAGCTACCCCAGGGACCCTCCCACCGCCCCCAAATCCTGTCTATCCCGATTTAGCTGCCGGGATGCTCTTCACCCCGCCCCCCTCCGGCCTCGCACTGCTGGGCTTTCTTCCGTCCCGAGCCCGGCCGCGGGCCCCGCCTCCCGCGCGGACGCCCTAGGACAGAGGCTCCGAGGTGCTCTTTGGCTGAAAAGTCCGCGGGCCGTCCTACTTTGAGCCCCTAGCCCATCGCAGTCCTACTGTTAGAGGAGTCCGCTGGATGTTGTCTGGAGCTCCTGCAGGCATTGCACGTCTTTAAGGGCAACACTGAGGTCAACCCCCTCCCAGGTGACTTCCTCCTGAATCCTGAGTTCCTAAGGTGATGCCAGCATCCATTGAGCTCACAAATTGGGAGTCGCTCTTGACCTCACTTTGTGCCTCACAAACAACCCTTTAGCTCCTGAGAATCTACCTTTAAAGATCTCGTAAAGTATTCCACCTTCACCCTCTTGTGCATCTCCTACTCATCCTCCTTCCAGGCCTGACTAAAGCATTGCTTTCCCTCCCACAGGAGTACTTTCGTGTCAACTCAGCTTGTATAAATTTTAAACAGTGGGCTGAGCACACCAGGGGTGGGGGCCATGTCAACCCAGAGCCTACTTTGTCACTTGGCATAGGCAAGACACCTCTGGGTGTTGCTTCAATGACTTTCCCTGTTGGTCACCGCTCTGGTGTATGATCTTATTAGCTCTCAGTGTGCAGCTGCCTCCCAGCTCATCTTTTGGTCTCCAGTTTGTCTTCCAGTGACCCATCCTTCACATTTCACACAAGATCTTTCTTTTCTTTTTTTGTCTTTTTGAGACAGGGTCTCGCTATGCATTTCGGGCTGGCCCTGAACTCACTTTTGTAGCCCAGGCTGGTCTCAAGCTCACACCAATCCTCCAGCCTCAGCTTCCCAAGTGCTGGGATTACAGGCGAGTGCCACCATGCCCGGCTAAGGTCTGTCTGTCTCTTCTTTTTTTCATCTTTTCTTTTTTTCTTTCTTTCTCTTTCTGCTGTTTGCTTTTTCTTTATTTTTGTTGGTACCAGGGATTGAACTCAAGACCTTGTGTTTTCCAGGTAGGCACTTAAGCCACTGAGCTACCACCCCAGCCCCAAGGTTTTTCTTTTGTGCAAAATTAACCTAGTATTCCCTTTAAATCCTGCAATGGTTTTCCACATAGAAGACTTGCAGAGTAACCATATAGGCCTGCCCTGCCCTGCCCTGCCCTGCTCTGCCCTGCCCTGCCCTGCCCTGCCCTGCTTGCTTCTCAAGACTCAGGACACCAGCTTCCTCCTTCACATGGTCCTCTTGGCACTCAGCTTTGCTGAGCTACCTGCAGCTCTTTGAGCCCTTCTTGCTCAGCACTCCAAAGTCCCTTGCAGGGTTAACTTTAGTTCATCTTCAGAACTCTGGCAAGGCTTTATTTTTTTCCTCCGCAAGGCTGGATTTGGTACTGCCTGCCCATTTTCGCGGTTCCTTGGTGTCCGTCTAATCATTTTCATTGTTTACATATCTGTCCCTTCTACATGAGAGGTCACCTCTATCCAGTGATCCAACCCAGGGAGATATCAATAGGGGAGAAGGACATTATGAGGGAATCCCTGAGCCCAGTGCAGGGCTGGGAAAGTGCTGTAGTTTAGATCTTGAATGTTTCCCCAAAACCCTTGTGTTGAAGTCTTGGTCCCCAGCGTGGTGCTATTGGGAGATGGTAGAATCTTTAAAAGGTAGGTTACTGTGGGCAGTCTTCAGGTCATGGGGAGGGGGCCTGCCCTCAAAGATGCTGTGAGATTCCAGTGTCACCCTCTTTTTGCTTTCTGGGGGTGAAGTGTTTTTGTCTCACTATGTGCTCCTGCCATGATGAACTGCCATATGTGGCTAACCAATCATAGACTGCTGTCTTTAAAACTGTGAGTCAAGAAAAAATCTTTTTATGGATTGGTTGTCTCAGATATTTGTTATACTAATGAAAAGCTGACCAACACAGAAACAATCTAAGATTCAGAGCCTGACAGACTCAAGTTTAAATTTTGACTCTCTTTTTCATAGTTTATATATTTATTTTATCCGTTTAGTCTTTTTAGTGTTCTTTTGGTACTGGGAATTGAATTCAGGACCTTGTGCTTACCAGGCAGGCATTGTACTGCTGAACTATCTCCCCAGCCCTGTATTTAGTCTTTTTGAGACAAGGTTTCGCTGTGCAGTTCAGGGTGGCCTTGAACTTTGTAGCCCAAGCTGGTCTTGAACTCACTGCAATTCTCCTGCCTCAGCCTCCCAAGTGCTGAGATTCAGGTGTGTACCACCACCACAGCCAGCTTGGAGTGACTTTTCTAAGAACATAAATTTTAGCTGGGCATGGTGGCATACACCTGGGATCCCAGCACTTGGGGACTGGGGCAGGAGGATTATAAGATTGAGGCCATCTCAGGTTACATAGCTAGACCCAGTGTCTCACAAGACATATATATGTAAAGTCATGCCTCCTCTCTATGCTTATCCGCTTAGTAATAAACAAGGGCCAGTAAGGCCTAGCTTGTGCAGTTGGCATGAGGATAAAGTGAGGTAACGGTAGGCACTGAGCAGAGGCTAAGTACAGTAAATGGAAATCCAAACCTGAAACCAGTATCCTCTGCTTTTAATGCCTACATGAACAGTTAAATCCAACATAACCACACAACTGCTACTTGCTAGGCTTTGTGTAAAGAGCTGGATGCGTGTTTAGTTCCTGGGTTGCCTTCCAGCATCACCTCCCACCAACTCGCTTTTCTTACAGTGCATGCAGGGAGTGGGTGGCATTAATTCGGTGAGCAGCCTCCTTTCCAGCAAAACTAGGCTGCTCACAAGTCTCTAAATGTACTGTCCCATATTATAGCTCTGTCCTTTGCACATACTATTGCCTTTATGTGAAATGAGCTTTCTTCCTTGTTGTTCAAGAGAACCCCTATTCCTCCTCTGATGCACTGTTTAGTCATTACTTCTTATGTGAAGCCTGCTCCAGTTTCCCTTTCTGTCCCATTTTATGAAATATATTTATGCACTTGTCATAGCACATAGAATGCTGTGCTATAAGTATCTATTTGCCTATCTAGCCCCTTGGAGGCAAGGACACTGGGCTGAGCGTGAGTGGTACGAGATAAACGTTTGAGTAAGGGAAGGATAGGACAAGGTCCTTGCCTTGGAGGAACTCCAAGTCCAGTGAAGAGTCAGATTCATTGTGATAGATTAAATGTGGCCACAATTCCTTGCTTCTCTCAAGAGCTGCATTTCTTCACTCCTTGATTAAGGGCTACTTTTGTGACTTTCTTTGCCCAGTAAAAGGTGGTAGAAGTGATACTGCTTGAGTTACAGCTTTTAATGTCAAGAAGCCATGCAGCTTTGGTGGGACACTTCTGAGTGGCTGCCAAGTAAAGAAGTTGAGAGGCCATGTGAAAGAGAACCAGGGCCAGCCTCCCAAACATGTGGAGAGGACATTGGGACTTCTCAGCCCAGCTATGGCTTAGAGAAATGAGCTGCATTAAGTGACAAAATGCCCAGTCAACCCCACAGAATCCTAAGAAATGATAGCTTGTGTTAAACTCACAAGTTTTGGGATATATAGCAAAAACATACCTGAAAAAGTGATTGTGATGTAGGGTGATGGGACAATAACAGGGACACACAAGGATCGTGAGAAGAGAGAGCTAATCCATGAAGGCTTCTTAGAGGAGATGGCATTGGGGGTTGAAAGACAAATAGAGATTTGGAGCAGTGGGATGAAATAACACTGTTAGAAGCAGCAGCTCATCTAAAGATGAGGCAGAAGAGGAAGGGCACATTCAGGGAGAGGTTAGTATTAATTCACTGAGCTTAGATCATGGGACTCAAGGAGGACAGAAACAGGAATTGAAGCTGGAAATACAGGTGACAGCTAACCTACAGAAGGTCTTGGTACCATGCAAAGGAAATTGAACTTTATAATATAGGAAATCAATCTATTTGTCCTTTAAGAAGTATTATTAGGGTCTAGAACAGGGTTTCGGTTTTAATGTGGCTCTGGAGGTCTCTGGGGGGTACCTAGACCTCTAGAGGATTCCTCATCTCTCACGGTTGGTTGTTTGTAAAATGATGCATGTGAACATGTGTGTGTGTGGTCATATGTGTATACTTTTAGGAAGCCTCTGGTGTATGCCCCATGCTTTCCTCATATATTGTGGAGAATAAAATATGAACGTTTTGGGAGTAGGAACGGAAGTTGTAAGAGAATAGGCAATTTGTTGTGTGGTAGTTTTGGTTTTCCTAGTTGAGCACACAGCTGGGCTGATGCTGTGCGTGGAGCAGGAGGAGGAGCCTCTGTTGGCAGGGAGTATAACTCTGGGACAGAGCTTTGTCTTCCTGAGACCGGATTTATTGGACTTAGGTAATTTCTCTACCTGTAATCAGAGTTGTCTGAATCAGGGAGATGTCTCCCACTAACTGGACTGTCACTCTCAACACTAAGTCCACAATAGCAGGAATCCCTCCATTTCCAAGATTGGCATTTTGGGCCATGCAGTAGGAGTGTTATACGCAGGCATCCACCAAAGAAGACACCAGCAGAGGCTGGTGTCCAGCCCACTGTTGGCATTCGCCTGAGTTCTGCACCCTGTGACAAGCTGTGACAGCTGCAAGAAAAGGGTGCCTGAGCGGACACCTTTCTCTAGTTCCAAGCAAGGCCTTGTGTGTGCCAGCAGAGGCCCTGGCTGTCTACCTCAGCTTATTGATCCCTGCTGTTCTGCCTTTTTATATCAGGCCAGGGCTGTTTCATTTTCTGTGTCAGGCTCCCTGGGAAGCCCTGTTGCTCTTTAGACAAATGTTCCCTGGAGCAGGGCCTTGTTTTCTTAACATCTGACAGGGATCTCAAAGGCCAGACCCTACCTCTCCTCAGATAAAAGCTTCTGGGGAGGACCAGCCAGATAGTTGAGCAGATTAAAGCACCTGCTTAGGCAGATGCAGGGATTGGGTTCCATCCCCAGTGCCATTGCCAGCCCTGCCCCTGGGGTGGGCTGAGCCATTGATTGAGACTGGGTGTGGTGATCCACACCTGTAATCCTAGTGCTTGGGAGGCTGAAAACAGGAGGATCACTACAAGTGTGGCCTATGCTGTGAGACCCTGTAGACCCTGTACTAAATACATTAAAAAGAAAAAGAAAAAGAAAAAACAAAGCTTCTGGGGGAGAGGATGCTTGCTTTCTTCTTTCAACTGCAAAGAAAGTTCATCCATAGCTTGATTGTAACTCTTAGGCTCCCTTAGTGCTCTGCTGTTCTAGCACCGTATGATTACTTCCTTTGTGTTTGTCCAAGACACCTACAGGTGATGTTTGCCTCTTTATCTGGGCTGGGCACCAAGGTTTGGCAGGATCCAATGGCTATTTGCTCAAGGAATTCTGCTTTTAAAGTCTGGTATCTTCAGTGATTCTGGGTTGTCTTTAGGTCTTCATAAAATGAAATAAAACAAAAACCCACAGGAGGATGGTTGCATGCTTCCGAGGTGCTTAGAGCTCAGCAAAGCCCAGGGTACTTTGGCGCCTCTCCTAAAATCCATCTACTAAAGGTCCATTCCATATACCTAGGCCTTCTGAGTTCACTGAGGGGCCCTACAAAGACCCAGAGGAAACCTAAGGCGCTCTCTCCCAGGGTTCACCGTAGTGAACACCCTTCTGGTTGCCTGCCACCCTCTCCTCACCTGGTATCTGTCTGAGTGGTGCAGGTCATCGGTGGCAGATGAGTGTGGTGATGCTGTAGGAGACTCTCCTTCCCTCTTGATGGAAGCAGACAATAGGAGGGACTGGAACAGGAAAAAAGACATGAGACCTCAGACTTGGTGACACCTATGGTCAGTTCCCTGGAGTCTCCAGTCCTGTGGAGCTTTGGGAATGAGACAGAAGAATAGAGGGGCACTCTAGAAGTCCTGAAGGCAAGTGAGGCAAGGCATGTGGGAGAGGATGGCTGATTTTAGGACTCCCTGGAGAGCCTCTAGGAGTCAGAGCTTCCTCTACACTTGCTTTGGCTGAACTCAGCCCCTGTGGAGCACAACTCCCAGCCACTTCCAGTGGGCTCAACTATGCATGCTTTGTTCTCTAGAGAACAGATACTCTAAGACCCCTGTGAAGGGTCGGGGGAAAGCCACATACCTGCCACCCCAACCTGCTCTATTAAAAGCTGATGGCAGCCCTGCAATGTAGACAGTAAATTAAATAGTATGTATGAGTTTCCTGTGTGGAGCTAGGGATGTACGCTGGGTCCATTTATCCCCATGCTGTGGTGATGACCCCAGCAAAAACCCCAACAAAACTAATCCTCTCTTGTCAATCCTGCGTGGCTTCTTCTACATATGCCTGCGGTTTAGATTAATAAACTGTCTGCTTTAAATTGTGTGTGAGCACCACAATTCTAAATACCATGTGGCACATTCAGTCTGAGAGCCAGCTCTTGCCAAGGCCTGTTCAGCTGTGAACTGGGGGCCTGGAGCCCTGAAAACAATCCATACTTCCTCCCCCAACCTTCTCCAACCTGCGCTCAATTCCCTAGGAGTCCTCCCCAGCCTAGAAAGCCATGCCAAATCGCCAGTGACAGCCCAAAGAAAGCAATTTGGGAAAGATGGAGCAGCCATTTATCCTTCATCTCCAACTGAGCCTTAGGATGTGACCCGCATGCAGTGGGCTGGCTGTACATCCTCAGCGAGGGCCAGGGAAGGATGGGCAGATGCTGGCCTGGCTGCTGGGCTCCCTGCCTTGCCCACAGCCTGGCCCAGGAGCTGGAAGGGACAGGAGGCTACAGAGGGCCTGGGATGGGATTTTTCTGTAACTGGAGGCTCCCACTGTAGCCCAGGAGAAGACCTCGTGAGTGACTCAGCCCAGGCCCAGAAAGGAGGTGTTCTCAGGCAGTGTCCTGCTCTGGGCTGAAGGAAGATGAGGAGTGGAGCAGTGTAGGGCTCCCCAGCTGTGACAAATCTTATGCTTGTGCGTTGTTCATGTTTTCATTTTGATCCTTCCCTCCCATGTCCTCTCTCTCATTCTCTCTAGGTTAGAAGCCCTGAGAGGCCTCAGCATTACACCTGGGGCAAGCAGGATAAAAAAAGGTCACTGGCGCTTTTTAAACATGGACCAAAAAGCAGTAAAATGTGTTTTGAAAAAAAAAATCCCGGCATTAAATCATGACTTTTTGCCTGGCTCTTCGCCTCATTAAAAGTGGCCTTTTGGAAGGTAAAATTATCATTGTAAGCGATAAGATCTTTAAGAAAATAATTCACGGCTTCTTCACCCTTTAATATGATAGCCGCCACCGGCTAATTTTTTTCTTAATGGCAACGAGGCCATCAATCTTGTCTAAGGCCCCCTTGCCCTCTCCTCCTCCCTCCCTCCCTTTCCCTGTCCTCTCTCTCTATTGCTTCAGTCCTGTAGCTCCTATTCTTCCCCTATGACCTGCTTCCCCTAAGCCTAGGTCAAGGCCAAGGGTGTGCCAGGAACTGCTCAGCTCAAAGTATGAGCATATATCTGAAGTGTGTAGCTTCTGGTGATCACTGTGCCTGGGTCTGTGGGTGCAGGAGTGTGCTCAGTCAGGTTCAAGACTTCCTGAGTGTGCACCTGGATCTGGATCCAGCTGTTTATGTGGGGCTACATATGTGGGAGCTAGATGTGGAGAAACATTGCGTCCTCTTCAGAACACAGGCTCTTGTGTCTAATTCCTCAGCAATGGTTAGGCATCAGACATCACCAGCCTGAAAGCTTGGTCATGACCTTTCTGTACCTCACCCTTCAGTACTGCTAGCTGGCCAAGCTTAGCAGTGTGGCTCTCCACATCTAAATCTGAGCTGCCTGGCTTCCCCACATTGTCTCTTTAGGACTGGGAAGCCTTTGTCTCCTTGACCAGACCTGCTGCATCCAAGGCTGATCCAAGTTTTTCTTCCTCCTCTCCCAGTTGGGTGCAGCTGAACAACTTCTTAAAGGAAAGTGCAAAGTCCACCTCCACCTTTGCCTTCTTTCCAGTATTGGGATTGAACCCAGGACCTTTGCACTGAGCTATATCACCAACTTTTATTTATTATTTATTTAATTTATTTTTGAGACAAGGTCTTACTAAGTCACCCAGTTGTTTAGGCTGGGTTGAACTTGGGATTCTGTCACCTCATCCTCACAGATGGGGCTAAGGTATATGTCATATGCGTGACTAATCTGCCTCTGCTTTTTAAAATACATATATTTGGTACAGGGTCTCCCTAAGCAGCTTGGACTTGTAGTGATCTTCCAGAGCTATCCCAGCTCTGAGATTATAGGTGTTCACCACCACACCCTGTCCTGGTCACTGGTTTGGTGTGTTCAGGGTGGGGCTGGCATGGCATGCAATACTAGGGATCGAACCTGAGTCCTTGTGCTTTCCTAGGCAGATGCTTAGACTGCTGAGCTATCTCTGTGGCCACTGCCCCTGACACATGACGGGTCAACTCTGTAGAAATGGTACTTGTCATGATGGCCGCTTTTCCCAAACCGTCTTTTCAGAAGTTGCCAGCAATTTTTAACCTCCCAAGTGCAGCAGGTCTCTTCACCAGCTTTTGCCTGTTGGATTGCTGGCCACTCCATATATTTCAAAACCTTTTCCTTAGCTTCTGGAATACCATGCTCTTCTGTAACCCTCCTAATCCATGGGCTGTCCCTTCTCAGTCCTTCCTGGCATCCAGAACCTTATCTTGACTTTAAATGCAGGAGTCCCTGAGATTCTTGTTTTAGTGTGTGTGCTCATCTTCCCCTGTCCTGTTCCTCACTGACTTTATTTCCCAATTTTCAATACCTCCTCCTGGCTCCCCCTAACATACACTGAGGAGTTGCTGTGAGAGCTGGTAAGAGGGTAGCCTTGTGCTGAGTGGGGCAGGGGATACTCAGGAAGTAAGGGTTCAGTCTTCCTCTGCAGATCTCTTTGTCCTCAAAATCATCACCTTTGAGGAAGCAACACCATCAACCTCTGTGGCAAATAGAGGAGTTCTTGGTATAAATTGTATCATTGTGTTAGGGTCTCTTGTGACCCCACCTTTGTGCCAGATACTTATTCTCTTTCCTTTCTTCATCTGATGTTTTCAAGTTTTTCTCCAATAGTGTCTGTTCAAGGAGCAGATTGTCTCCCCACCTAGGTGGACCCAGAATCTTTTCTGGTTCCTTGTTGTCTGTACACACACACACACACACACACACACACACACACACACACACTCTCCTGTCTTCTGAGGCCCTAAACTATCTGGCTTGACTGAATTTCTACTTGCTTTTGAGACAGGGTCTTGCTATGCAGTTCAGGCTGGCCTTGAGCTCACTTTTGCAGCCCAGGCTGGTCTTGAACTCACACTAATATTCCTGCCTCAGCCTCCTAAGTGCTGGGATTATAAGTGTGTGCCACCATACCCAGCTCTACTTACTTTTTCATGTACTATAGTTCACCTTCCTCCCAAGTTTCCCAGCCTTAGGATCTGGGTTGTCCCCATTCCCAGGCTGCTCTTCACCTTGGCCCTCATTCTAACTTGAAGAGAAGGAAGTCAGATAAACATATACCCACATTCACACACAGATCAAACATGTGGACATGTGCTCAGATACACATACACAACATAAAGAGCAGCCCAAGGCCTTGGGCTGATGTTTAAACCCTGGAGACAGTTGGTAATACAGGAAGTATTCCCTTTTTTCAGGAGAAACCAAGTCTAGGTTAGGATGGACAGGAGGAGAAATATAATTGGCCACCTACCTTGGGGGTGCCTGGAGCCATGGCATCCTTCAGAAGGGTATTCTTGCTGCCAAGAAAGAAGAGAACAGGGTGACCATTCCACCTGCTGCCCAGGACATGCAAGGGTAGAGTAGCAAGAAGACCCCAAGGGAAAGGCCTAGCCAGCTTAGCCCAGCCCAGCCCAGCCCAGCCCAGACAGCTCACAGAAGTCTACCCCATCCATTTGGTCCAGTAGCCAACCCTAGCTCAGCCTCTTTCAGGGGCCAAGGGCCAAAATGTCCACTGGGAAGGGGATGTAGATGCCAGGTATGGGTCTGTGGAATGAGACTTTACCTCACTCCTAGGACCAGTCCTGATGATTCTGCCTATCCTTGAGGTTCCCTGCTCTCACCCCGCTCCCCCCACCCCAGGCTGTCCCCAGCTTGCTTGTAGCTCCTATGGGATTGGGGTGATGGAGCTGACATGGCTCGTGTCAATTCTCCCTCCAACATGCTGCAAACTGTGTTAGGCCAGGAATGATCTCCCCCTGATTCAATTTGTCAGTCCCAGGCCCTCCAGCATCGGGCTCGGCAGGCGGGCGGGAGTTGGGCCCTGAAATATGGTGGGCAGCTCAGAACAGGCGGGGGGCCAGGGTGGGAGGTGATGGATGGGCTGTGGGGGAGGCAAGGACTGTGTTTAATAACAAAATTGGTATGCAAGGCCACATCCCGCGCTAAGCATGAGTGATCCAGAGCCACAAAGTATTACAAATCCCTGCTAAACAGATGCTGACAATGGAACAAGACATATCAAATCAGATCCACTTCAGAAACATTAATATCCCTGTTCCTGTCCCCCCCCCACCGCCTGCTGCCTTCACTATGCTTGCTGCACCTGTGCTCACACATTTGCACACATGCGTGTGCACGTGTGCACGCACACACAGAAATACATGCACACAGAGGTACTAGATATGTGTGAAGGAAGGTGCAGCACATTTTCCCACACAGGCACACAAACAAATGATATGCACAGAATGCACAAAAGATGCAGGTGTGCACACGCCCAAGGTAGAATATATGGAGCTTACAAGGTGTATTCACAGGGAACCCTTGTAGATGTCCTCAGTCACCTATAAGTGCCAGACATAGGTACACTCAACATGTAAAAGCATATGAAAATTTGTCTTCATGTTGGCAATGTGTGTGTGTGTGTGTGTGTGTGTGTGTGTGTGTGTGTGCTTATTCCTCTAAGGAAATTGACAATATCTATATATCTTTTTTTTTTTTTGTGGTGCTGGGCTCAAACCCAGAACCTCAGATGTGCTAGGCAAACAGTCCACCACTGAGCTATATACTCCTTCCCCTACAGATATTTTCAATTGTTGGAACTTTGGCAGGAGCGGGGGGTTGCTACTGGCATCTCGTGGGTAGAAGATATTAAATATCCTAGAGTCTTAGGGGCCGGGGAGATAGCTCCGTGGCAAAAGTGCCTGCCTGGCAAGTGCAAGGTTGTGAGTTGAAACCCCGGTCCTGCCCCCCCTAAAAATAAATAAATAAATAAATAAATAAATAAATAAATATCCTAGAGTCTTAGATGGCCCCTCTCTCACATCACAGTATCATCTGACCAAAAAACATCAGTGGTGCAGAGGCTGGGAAGCCCTGGTTTAAAGGCAGATACAGGGGCTGGGGAGATAGCTCAGTAGAATAAATGCTTGCCTGGCAAGTGCAAGGGCCTGAGTTCAATCCCCGGTCCCCCCAAAAAATAATAATAACAATGGCAGATACATATCCACAGACTGTAATGTTGTCAATAGGCATGCATACATGCAGTCACACCTAGACGTACAGAAACGCATATAGATGCACGGGGCCACAGGGTCATGTTCCCAGAGACATGGCCATAAAGACGAACTCGTAATACACAGGATGAAGAGCCACACGTGCACACAAGTCCACATAAACACGTGCACAGATATAGGCACCAACACACACCCAGATACACACACAGCCACAGATGGCGTCACACTGGCACACACTCACATGAACACACATAAATTACAGTGCAGAGGTTAGCAGGCCAGCAGCAGGGTGAGGTCAGGTCTGAGGGTAAAAACAGAGCTGCATCCCAATGTGATCACACAACAGGGACATCACAGACTAGGAAGGACAGCCAGAGCAGGTTCTGCTTGATGACATTTTATTCATAAACGGTCCCTGCTCTGCCCTCATGGATGCACTGAGGATATAGGAGAAGCTGAGCTGCTCTGGAGGAGCCACTGGTCAGTGAGCTCATGGCTGAGTTCATTCTGCCACCATTCCACCTACAAAATGAGGAACCTATTCTCACTGTTCCTGTGCAGAGCTAGCTCCTTGTGATGTTCAGTAAAGTGGGATTCAGAAAAAAAAAAAAAAAAAAAAGAGACTGCAATTATATATACTGTTCTCACCAGGCCTCGCTCCAAAGTGGGATGTATTACCTAATTAGATCAGGTGAAAATAGAAAAAAAAAAGATCATTGTTGTACCCACTATATATGACAGGCGCAGGATTTGTGTGTGTTATCTCACTGAGTCATCACAAAAATTTTACAAAATTGACTAACAGGTTAAGAACAGCATTGTGGCCTATACGTTTCCACTTCTCGCCCCAGGCCCTTTCTTTCCTCGCTGATAGTGCACCTGCAAGCATGGTGAATGTTCCCAAAACCCAGCAAACTTTCTGTAAGAAGTGTGG
>PVKN010027963.1:0-13385 GCA_004027915.1 Capromys pilorides
AAAAAAAAAAAAAAAAAAAAAAAAAAAATTTAGAATGATCTTGCCAATGAACACCTGTTTGTCTCAGCCAACTGATCTGTATGTTCCTCTTCCTAGAGAAGTTGCCAAGATTGTGCTACATCTAGGATGAACTATTACCAAGTGGATACAGGGAAGTGCTACAACAGATAGATGTAGTCTGTTTGTGTTTGTTTTGTTATCTTGTTTCTTTCTCCTGCTCTGTTATATCAATATTTCTTTTTTTGTTGTCTTTTTGAGACTGGGTCTTGCTATGCAGTTCAGGCTGGTCTTGAGCTCACTTTTGTAGCCCAGGCTTGTCTCGAACTCTCACCGATCCTCCTGCCTCAGCCTCCCAAGTGCTGAGATTACAGGCATGTGCCACCACGCCCAGCTTGTTATGTCAACTTTAAACTTTGGTTTTTTTCTTAGATAATTTCTTGTTCAACCTTTTCCCTCCACAAAAAGCCCTGTTCAGTCACCCTGGTGTCCATAATATCAAAGACAACAGCTACAATCCCCGAGAGTTAAGTGCATTTGCAGGCACTTGTAGATTTGCAGAAGATAGACCAATGCCTAAACTGGAGGTACAGAAGGCAGTTGAATTAGCAGGTAATGAAGATTATTGTATTAAGCAAAAATATCTAACATGTGAAGATTACAAGTTATCCTGGGCGGCACCAAGAAACTCTTCAGAGTTAAGCATAATAAAGGTGTCTTCTCAGCCTGTCCCATGGGATTTTTATATCAACTTCAAGTTAAAGGTACGTTTAAATGAGGAGTGTGATAAGTTTGCAGCTATTACCAATACCAAGATGGCTATATTGTCTGGTACCAATATATAAACTGCTACACCCTTCAGGATCTTCTCCTACATTGTGAATTTATTACCCAGGAAATAATAGTATTGATTATTTATATTTGACAATAGTGGAGAAGCTTCACAAAGCAGAAATAGTCCATGGAGACTGGAATCCAAAAATCCTGATTCTAAGAAACAGAATCTAGGATCCATGAGTGTAATACGAACAGTCAAGGTTTGAAGATAATGGACTTTTCCTACAATGCTGACCTTACGGTGCAGCTAGGCATTTTTGCTCTTAGTGGCTTTCGGACTGTACAGATCCTAGGACAAAAGATCCTGGCTAACTGTGCTTCTCCTTACCAGGTAGACCTCTTTGGCATAGCAGATATAGTGCATTTACTATTGTTCAGTGAATATCTGCAGATCTCCTGAGATGGGTCCCACTGGAAACTCAGCCGTAATCCTTCTGAGCTAGAAGATGGTAAAATGTGAAATAAATTCTTTGTGAGGATTTTGAATGCCAGCGATGAGCCCACCATGTCCGTTGTGAGGGAGCTTGCACCAGAAATGAATGTGGCCTTTCATCCCACATTCCAGAGCCACCTAAACAAAGTCTTCAGGAAGACAGAGAAGCTGATTAATCCTGGGGCTTCACTCTTTCAACAAGATAGGCGGGCAGGTCTCTCGGATTCCTGCCTAGAACCAATATAGAGCCCTGGTCTGTATAGGCTGCTCGTTTTAACTTCAGGCACATTTACATGGACTACCAGTACTTGTCTACTTTGGGTCAAGGTGTACTTCTGAGTAACTGTCTTTTAAGTGGTGGTGTACCTACCCTCAACCTTACCTAACTGTAACACATGTTCTACATGTGTTTCCTAGGGCAGGTACTCTGTTGTCATAGGTCCTTTGTTATTTGTCCGTGAGCCTTTTGTCTCTCCCCTGTACTTTTATGCTCAATGGTTATTACTATATGTTTTGTAAATAAAATATTTGTTTAAAAAAAGAATGATCTTGATATTCACCAGCTATGTTTCCTTGGCATAGAGGCTAATTTTTCTCCTGCACAAAAGAGAGGGGATGGAGGAGAGAGACATGAATGAGGTGTTTCAGCCTCCTGATAACAGCAAATAATACACTTATATTTCATTTTCATTGACTTATTCATTCATCTATCTCAGGGGGTGTTGCAGACTGAACCCAAGGTCTTCTTCATGTTCAGCACACATTGTACCAATTAGCTCTGCCTAGTTCCTTGGCTAATCTATATGTTGACAAAAGCACAGTATTGATGACACATCACCTATAACCTAGGAACAGGAAGAGATTAATGTGCCGTAAAGTCTGCTTTCCTCTCCCACTAAAAAAATCTATGTTTCAGAATATTGTGAAATATACCAATTTTCAGTAGTCTTTTAACTCAACCTTTCTTCTATAACATATTTTGTAGTCTATTACTATTATATAGAGAATTAACTAAATTTTCGGTGCCAGGGACATAGCACGCACGAGGTCCTGAGTTCAATTACTGGTACAAAAACAAAATCAAAAACACAAAACTAATTTTTCACCTCAAATAAAATAGCTTTAACAATTTGACTGGATTATTTCATTGCTCCTCATATGCCTTACGCTCTCATAGCACTATGTGCCATTCTTCCAACACTGTGTGCTCTCTAGGCTTTGTTCACACCAGTCCCCCGTGCACAGGCCTATTTCTGCCCCCTCTTCTGATCCTAGGAATTGAACTCATGGCCTTCGTATTAAGGTACATTCTTTAATACTTAATTTTTTTTTTTTTTTTTTGTCTCTTTGAGACAGGATCTCACTATGCAGTTCAGGCTGGCCTTGAGCTCACTTTTGTAGCCCAGGCTAGTCTTGAACTCACACCGATCCTCCTGGCTGAGCCTCCCAAGTGCTAGGATTACAGGCGAGCGCTACCATGCCCAGCCAAAAAAATTTTGCGAAAATTATTGCAAACCAGGCATGGGAGCACACATCTCTAAACCCAACACTTTAGAGACTGAGGCGGCAGGAGGACTCTGCAACTTCAAGGCCAGCCTGAGCTACAGAGCAAGATATTGTCTCAAAAAAATTATTTTATTTTGAAACATGGTCTCACTAAATGGCTAAATTGCCTACTCTAGGCTCAAATTTGGGATCTTGTTGTATCTACCTCCCAATGTGCTGGGATTATAGGGTAGACCACCATGCCTGGCTCTCTTGAATTTAACAGGGTCCAACTTTTATTCTTTTGTGTATGTCCTATCACCATCCTAGTATGTATTTCAGAGCAATGAAATGCTAACGAAAAGGTGAACCAAGAATCTCTTTTTTGAAAATCATAAATTTTGTGTCACTTAACTGGTAAGGCAAGGAAACAAAGAAACACATATATTCAGTATATTTTATTTTTCCAATACTGAGTAATCTAGCTTGCTTGCTTTCTTTTCTTTTATTTTTTCTGTCTTTCACTAGTAGCCAACGACATTCATTTTCATTTATTTTATGCTTAATTTATTCCTGTGCCATAAGTTTTTGTTTCTTCAGGTTCTTCTAGGATATCTTTTTCTTCTGTGTAATTTCCTTCTCTGATTTAGGAACAATTTTTTCCTTTACAGTAAGGATCACCTCAATATGGCAGGGGGAACTCATGTATGGGTTAGCCATGAGCTCTCTAACTATAGCGGTGCATCTTGGGTGCTTTGTTCACCTGGATATGTTTAACAACCAGAGAATCTACATCTAAACCCTTGAGTTCAGCATTACTCTCTGCATTTTTAAGCATGTGCAGCAAAAATTCAGCACTCCTTTTGGGCCACTGACCCTGTGTCCAGCCCCACTGTTTGGCCTGGGCACACCTACTAACTCCACGATTGTAACGTCGGAATGACATACACTGCTTCTGTAATGTGACATCCTTCAGATACTTCGTGGCCCTTTGGATATGCCTGGATGGCCTGGGCAGTTTCACGTGTGTTCTTAAAGTGAACGCGAAGATTTGAGCCTCTTGATTTGCATGACTTTGTAGGGTTTTCTGGGTTGAGAGTAGCAGTAGAACCATTTTCACAGGACACCTCAGGCTGCTCACAGGAAGAGGATGCTCTTGTTTTCTTAAGATTTAATTTTGCCAGTACTTTACCAAGCAACTGATAAACATGGTATTGCAAACTTAGACTGCAGTTCCATAGTTAAACATTGTTATCTTCCATTAGATACATAGTACAGTGTATATAATACAAATACATGGACGGGTTGGGGAGATATCTCAGGGGCATAAGTGCCTGCCTGGCAAGTGCAAGGTCCTGAGTTTGATCCCCAGTTCTGGCGGGGTGGGGGTTGGGGGGAGAGATACAGTACCTTTATTGATAGAATGACAACTGTCTGTTAAAATGTTGGTGGGCTTTAAGCCTAGAAAATAAAATTTCTGACTTTTTGCCTGCTCCCTTTTCTCTCCAAGGCAAGCCACAGAAGCCAGAATTTCTCTTAAGGCAGGTCATAAAAAGCAAACTCTAATTTTTTCTCTCTTACAGCTGGTCACAGAGAAATTCTCTGACCTACCTTATGTCATAGTAGGTCATAAGGCCCCATCTCAGAAGGGGTTTGGACTCATATCTGGGAGGAAAGAATGCTACACAAAAAGGTCAAAAAGTACCTGAATATAAAGGCCCTGTGTCCACTCAGGCTATTACTATCAGCTCATGCCCTTTTTTGTCCAATCAGATTTTTATGTTATCCATGCTTCAATCATGTCTGTGCAATAGTCTCCATAAAATACCCAAAGGACAAGCTTTGAGAGCTTCTGGAAAGCTGAACATGTGGAGCATTGTAGGAGAACTCATCCATGTGCTGGGAGCTCCACAGGGATGGAAGCTCTAGTACCAAGAACTCCTCCAGACCTTGTCTTATGTATGTCTTCCTCTGGCTGTTTATTTGTATCCTTTTGTTGTAGGCAGCTGAATTAGATAGAAACATTATAGGCAGTTAGACAGAGTCAGCCCCTCAAAGATGACATGGAAGATAAGGTGACTTTGCAACTGTAAACACACTCCTCTGCTGTGGGCCAAATCTCAAGAGTAAACAAATATAGTCACATACTTCCCTAGGGTTGGGCATCAGGGATTGATGTTCTAAGTAGGGCTCAGTCACCTTGAAGAGCCCAACTGAGTCACTAACCCAACCCCCAACAGGAAGAGACTGGATTTAATCTTATTTTACCTGAGCAATGATGCTTGTAATCTCACTGGTTGACCATGGTTTTGTCCCACCTTACACCCACCGAAGCGAGTTCTCATGTTCTCCATCACTTCAGACCCACCTGACCATGTGGTTTTCCTCTAAAAAGTCCCTGGAAGAGACAGCTTCAAGGGAACCACCCACTAGGGACCCCCCTTCTGTCCCTCTTGGACAGGAGCTTTTTTTTTTTTTACCCCCCAAAGAATCTATCCTGCTCATAACCTCTGTCTGTTCCTAAAATTCATTCTTCGGTTTTACAGAACACAAACTCCTCCCAGGTACTTTTCATGTTGGGAGATCATTTTTCCCCTATATCCACCCAGGATCAGCTTTTTCCCCTTGTATCACTGGTATCTTCTTCTTCTTCCTGTTTTTTTTTTTTTTTGAGGCAGGGTCTTGCTATGTATTTCAGGCTTGCCTTGAACTTTCTATGTAGCCTGGGCTAGCCTCAAACTTGTAGTGATCTTCTTGTCTCAGTCTTCCAAGTGCTGGGACTATAGGAATGAGCCTCCATGCCCAACTATCTTTTTTTTTTAAAAAAAACACTCCAAATAACTTTTATCAAATGTACTAGAAGCTACATTACTATATTTTTCACTGAATTTACAAAACCATTCTGTGGATACCATAAACTCCTTTTTATAAGAGAAAAACAATTTAACTAATTTAACAATAATAAATGACAATTTAAATTTATTAAAAGTTTATTAAATGTTATTTAATAATAAAAACAATTTAAACAATATAAGGCTGTATAATTGTGGTAATATGTAAAACTGAAGGTCTTCAACCAGTCATGCCTCCTGGTACTCAAGCAGTTCCCTCGCTCATTATCTTTGATGGGCACAGAGCCTCATCCCTAAGGCCCACTAGGACTTGACTTCTTAGGATGTACCACCAATATGAAGAGTAGCCCATTTAAACCTATTTCAGGATTAAAAACTATGAGAAAGAGCCCAGACTTCCCAGATTAGCCCGAACAATCCTCTGGCTAAATATATTTAGTTATATCAAATCAGTGAAAGATATACATATTGAATCTCTAGAATGTTGAAAGGCAATAAAACACTTTTGCCATAAAGTTTGGGGTGTTTTTTAAAGGCAACAATAATTTACTGTATTTGAATAATTTGATTTCCAAATACTTGGATATTTTTCAGTTACCAGTTATTGATCTTTAATTTACTTCTGAATGGTCAGTGAACTTACTCTTTATGATACCAATCCTTATAACTCACTCAGACTAGTATTTGATCCAATATATGGCCTTGATGAGTGGTTCACGTGTATTTTAAAAGAAATTATATTCTACTCTCGTGTGATAGGGTTCTTTATACATGGCAACTAGGTAAAGTTAGCTAACAGCACCAATTAAGTCTTCTATCACTTTACTGATAGTTCATCTCCTTCTATCATTTACTGAAATAGAGCACTGAAGCCTTCAGCTCCAATGTGGATTTGTCTCTCTCTTCCTGTTCTATTAGATTTTTGCTTGATGCATTTTGTAGTACTATTACGTGTCCATCTATACTTGCTGAATCTTGATGAACTGCCTCCCCAAATCATTATTATTATTATTATTATTATTATTATTATTATCATTATTATTATTATTATTTTGAGACAGGGTTTCACTATGTAGTTTAGGCTTGCCTTGAACTTGCTTTGTGGCCCAGGCTGTGGATCCTCCTGTCTCAGTCTCCCATGTGCTGGGATAAGAGGGGTGTGCCATAACAGCTTATGAATTATTAGTACTCCTTGACCTGAAATAATTTATTCTGACTTTAACAAAATCACTCCACTTAATGATTAGTGTATGCCTGCCTATGGTAAAAATGCAACCTATATTTTTGTTGAGTTTTGTTTTCTGCTTTTCCTTTCAACTGTTCTTATCCTGACAAGCTCTTTTAAGTCACTTTCCACATGTGGACTCAGATTTTGAACAAGGATTTAGTTGATAATTACACCAATCAGTTTGGACAAAATAGTCAACAACCACAACTTAAAGGAGAAGAGGTTTAGTTTGGCTCATATTTTAAGAGGACTTGGTCCATGCTTAGTTGGCTCCAAAGTGGAACCATAACAGTAGAAGGGTGTGATGGATCAAAGTTTCTTAGTTTGTGGCAGCAGAGAAGAGGAACTGAACAACAATGCCAGAGAGGAAGCAGTCAGGGACCAATATGGACCCCTAGGCCACACCTCCATGAACCATTCAGACATACCCAGAAGTTTGTTCCACCAGTCCTTGGGACAGATTCCAAAGTCAGTCATGTTGACATTTCACCCTAAGTGCCACAGGCAAACATGAGGGCTGCCAGATGTTCATCCTTAACCACAAAGAATGAGGCTCCCTGCTGAGGTCTACTGTGGTACCTTTCCCAGCCAAAATCCTGCTGAGGTCTACTGTAGTACCTTTCCCAGCCAAAATCCCTGTATAATGCAAATATCAACAGTTCCATTACTTCAAGTAGGATTCCTTCTCAGTTTTTACACACTTTGTGTCATTTTCTGGTTCTGGTTCTGTCAAATAGCTTTTTTTTTTTTTAAACTTTACATTATGGCTGGCTCGGCCAGCCCTGGGGATGGGGCTGGTGCAGCACGTTGTGCCCGGAATCAAACTGTGCTCCCTGCGGTTGCCTAAGCTTGCCTAAGCAGGTGCTTTACATCACTGAGCTATCTTGCCAGCCCTCAAATAGCTTTTGCTTTAATATTTTAGCCTAGGTTAGTAACTTATCTAAAAGAACCAACCTCCTATAGCTAGCCCCCCTCTGTAGTTCACATTGTAAATGTCCTCAGGGACCATGTGTTAGAAGCTTACTCTTTCTTCTTTTTGGCACTACTGGAAGGTGGTACGAATTCTAAAATGTGGGGCCAAGGGATGTGCCCTCCAGGAAGATACAGCAGTTGCATGCTAGCCCTCTTGCTTTATTTTTCACATTCTGGCCATGAGGAAAGCAGCTTTACCCTCATTAGGAAAAGTTGGTCTTGTAATGTTAAGCTCCCCACCAGTATGTGTTTGCTTTGTAACGAGTCCAAAGACAATGAAACAACTGATTCTGGACTGAAACATTTAAAACTGTGAGTCAGGGTTGCTAGTTTCTGAGCTTGGCTCTGGAGGGTGTGCAGGAACCACATCTGGCCACAAAGGCGGCAAGAAGCTCCTGAAGCAACTCAATAAACAGGCGAAGGAGATGGATGAGATAGAGCGTTCACACGGAAGCAAAAAGAGGTACAGAAGAAACCTGAGGAACTAAAACTGAAGGGTGTGGGAAAGGGTCACCTGGCCACAGGTGGAATTCAGAAATCTGGCAAAAAACCCGTTCCTTGTGCCTCAGATAATGGTGACCTTGGATTCCATTCCGATTCAAGTATCAGGATCCCCTATCATAACATCTCTTGACACCTACAATATAACTAAAATGAAGTATGTTCTTGGAGTCTGTTGTACATTTAAGAATAAAATTACATATATATATATATATATATATATATATATATATATATATATGTAATACACATACATATATAAACCCTAGGGCCAGGGAGATAGCTCAGTAGAATAAGTGCTTGCCTGGAAAGTGCAACATTCTGAGTTTAATCCCTGGTACTGCAAACAAACAAAAACAAAAACAACTCTGTGAGACAAAAGTAAGTCCTTTTTTTTTTTCTATAAGGTTATTATCTCAGGTATACATTATAGCAATAAAAATGTGACCACTACAAAATTCAGAAACTGGTATAGAGATATATTTTACATTGAAAAAGAATTGCAATGAAATCTAAAATTTGGGGGCTGGCCAAATAGCTCAGCAGATTAAAGTACCTGCAAGCAGGTGTAGGGGCCCAGGGTTCAATCCCTGGGCCTGCCGTGCTGGCTCTGCCTTGGGGGTGCACACCTGTAATCCCAGCTCTTGCAAGGCTGTGAACAGGCAGATCACTATTAGTCTGATCTAGTAGTGAGACCCTGAATTTGATTCACAATTTTACCTAAGAAATGGTGCTTGTAATCTCACTGGTTGACTGTAGTTTTGTCTCACCTCATGTCCACCTAAGCAAGTTTCCCTGTCTCTTCCACTGCCTTAGACCTGCCTTCTACATGCTTTTCCTCTATAAAAGTCCCCAGAAAAGACAGCTTCTTGGGGACCACCCACTCAGGACGCCCCTCCTGTCCCTCTCTTGGATGGTAGCTTTCTTTCCTCTATAAATATATTCTGCTTATTAAAAAAAATAAAATTTGATTCAGTAACTATTAATAGTATTACTTGTATTATAGATCTATACTGCTTAATTTGTACTGCAGAATAAAGCATATAGGTAACATTATTTGGTGAACTCTTTTTTTTTTTTGTGGTACCAGGGATTGAACTCAGGGAAGTGAGTTCAATCACTTGCCAGGGAAGTGCTTATTCTACTGAGCTATCTCCCTGGCCCTCTAGGTAACATATTTGGAACTAAAATTTTCAACATTAAAAAAAAAAAAAAAAGAAAGAAACATAAGCCAGGCGTGGTGGTGCACGCCTGTAATCCCAGCACTTGGGAGGCTGAGGCAGAGGACTGGTGCGAGTTCGAGACCAGCCTGGGCTACAGAAGTGAGCTCAAGGCCAGCCTGAACTGCATAGCAAGACTCTGTCTCAAAAAGACACAAAAAACCCAAAATTTTCAACATTAAAAAGATATAAACATAAAATCAAAGAAGTTTAATAAAATCCTCTAACCTTAAATTTTAGGGGGCCAGGAGATAGGTCAGGGGCACAAGTGCCTGCCTGGCAAGTGCAAGGACCTGAGTTTGATCCTCGATTTGGCAAAAAACAATGATAACAAAAAAAAAAACAAAAAAAAGACCAAAAAAAAAAAAAAAATTTAGCTGGGCGTGGTGGTGCATGCCTATAATCTCAGCACTTGGGAGGCTGAGGCAGGAAGATGGATGTGAGCTCGAGACCAGCCTGGGCTACAAAAGTGAGCTCAAGGCCAGCCTGAACTATATAGCAAGACACTGTCTCAAAAAGACAATAAATAAATAAATAAATAAATAAATAAATAAATAAATAAATAAATTTTAATTGGACCTATCAAAATGAACTCACGATTATAAAATAGCCGGGCATGGTGGCACCCATGCCTATAATCCCAGCACTTGGGAGGCTGTGGCAGGAGGATCAGTGTGAGTTCGAGACCAGCCTGGGCTATAAAAGTGAGCTCAAAGCCAGCCTGAACTGCATAGTCAGACCCTGTCTCAAAAAAAGACAAAAAAACAAAAAACAAAATAAAACAAAAATAAGCATACTCCTCTGGGCTGGCAAGAGAGGTCAGCGGTCTAAAGTGCCTGCTTAAGCAAGCTTAGGCAACCACAGAGACTGTGGTTTGATCCCCAGCACCACATGCTGTGCCAGCCCCATCCCCAGGGCAGGCTGAGCAGGCCATAACATACCTACATACATACATATATACATACATGCATAAAGTTATAAAATAGTTATAACTTTCTAGGCAAACAACAATAACAAAAAAGGCAAAAAAATAAATGGCAGAACAATTTGCCCAGCCCTTCACAGCCCAAATACTGGTGCCTAAATACTGCTCTTTATGAAAAGAAATCAGAGCTCCTTAGAGAAATATAGTTTGTTAAAATCAAAACTATAAAACTATTTAAAAAAGCTATTTTTTTAAAATAAAATATAGTTTTGTTTTGTTTTTTTTCGCCAGCTCAGCCCACCTTGACGACAGGGCTGGGCAGCATGTTGTGCCGGGGATTGAACTGTGGTCCCGTGTCTGCCTAAGCTTGCCTAAGTAGGCACTTTAGACTGCTGAGCTATTGTATGTTGTGAGTCAATGCCGAAAGAAATGACCAGAAGACCTGATGAATATGCTTCAGAGGAATCACTGAGATTTGTCTCTCTCAAAGTGAGCCCAGAGCTGTAGAAATAGCTCACTTTTATTGAGGGCTAGAAGCAGGCTATGCAATGTGTGAAACTACTTTACAGATTACAAATTACTATGTCTTCTACCATTTGTCTAACACTAGGTTCACACAGATGTTAACACATAACCAAGGAGCAGCGGGGAGACAACCATTAACATCCCAAGTAAGAGGTTAACAAATAGGGCGCCAGCAAGAGAAGCTGCTATCCACTGTCGTAAATCCCAGCTTTCCGGGACCTACAACAGACAGCAGCCCTCCCTGGGCTCTGTTTCTTGTTTCCTACTTCTCAGGATATCAATTGGGCTTCTCTCATATTTACATTACTATAATTCCCCACTTTTGTTTATGCTGAAAGTTTTTGAAGCATTAGGGCGAGGACTGCAGTGTTTTGATCTATAGCTTGTTGCTGGGCCCATCCTTGTCACCAGGCTAAGCAGGATATACAAAAAGCATAGAGACAACATACACAAATCACTGTTATACTTTCACTAAACCACGAAGTAACATGAAAAGGATTAAGGCTTTTAATACTATTAGAGATGTTTTGTAACAGATCAGTGTCAGACAATTTTGACAATTATTTTATAAAAGTATTATCAATATGTTGCTGAAGAGACAGGATCTCAGCAGTAATATTACTATGATGCAATAAATGTCTTTTTACATTTTCCCATGGGAAATGAGTTTGATTCCATGGCATGGGAGTTATACAAAAGGAAGAGGTATTCCAATCACATTTTAAACGAAGTTGGTATTACAGATTAACAATCTGATCTCCTAGCATTACAACAGTATGTTCTAAATCATTTATCTTAGTATTTAACTCTGAGTCTATGTGTCCTTGAGAAGTCCATAACTGTTTTGAGTCCTTGTGCCACTGCTGCACAAAATGAACAGTTTGTACACCTTGGCTCAATGCTACTCTGGTTGTAGCAGCTGTGGCTGGGATGGCTATTATTCCTAGGATTACGGTTATCACAAATTTAATCTTTTTTTTTTGTTTTGTTTTCTTCTTTAACACCTCCAGCAAAAGTTGGAACAGCATCATGGAAGGGGAGTCTTGCCATGGGCACTGTAGTTGTACAGGAAGCCAGATTTTGGTCCTTGCCCTGAGAATATAGATGCTATCCCTAGAAAAATTAAGGCTAATAGAAGAATTTAGACACGTATATAAAGAACAATGGTGTTATGGTTTATGTCTAGTTGTCCCCCCAAAGCCTCATGCAATCATGGGGCGGGGACTTCTAGAGTTTGAGACATGAGTCATGATCCACTAGGATTATGTGTTACAATTGGTTCCTCCCTGGAGCATGACCTGGGCCTGCCTAGGATATGATTGGATCCTCCCTAGAGTGGGATCAGGGGCCCATCCTGGGGTATGATTGGTTCCACCTTAGGGCACAGTGGGCCCACGTCAGAGTGACTGAGCACAAAGAGACTTTTTAAAAGAGCTGTTACTCTCTGCTCCAGTTGAGTTGGTTGTTCTGCCACTATGAACTGGATGCCCTCTGTCCTGTTCCACTCAGCCTTGGGCCAGCCGAATATGGACTGAAACCTCCAGCAACTGTGAGCTAAATAAACCTTTCCTTCCTTCATTTTGAGTGTCGGGTATTTGTCCCAGCAACGAGTAAAAAGTAACTAAGACAAATGGTGACATGTAATGGTATAGTTAGAAGGATTCCAATAATTAGGTCCTACAAGCAACAGGTAAGGGAGGCGAACACATGCCTGAGTAAAATGAGTTGTGTTTCTTTTGAATTTTAGATGTAAATTATGGGAGGAGGGATTCCTCTATAGGTAACCTTTTCAGGCTGACATATGATTTAATGAGGTAACTAACTTTTAAAGATGATGTTGAATTAGTCCCCCAGAAACATGAGGGACACTAGGGGACATTCCTCCTCCATGCCACATTATTGTATCATTGGCATTTTTAGTGCTAGTATAAATCTCATCACTGCCATTCCATTTTCATCTTAACTCCTTCCCTTTTGCCCTCTGGGCAGAACCATAAGAGCTCCAATCTACGACTCTTCCATTGGAAGTATTAACCAACACTCAGGCTGCTTTTCCTCTACAGACTTTCCCAATCACTGAGATAAGCAACATTGGTATTCTGGCAGGGTGGCAGATCTGGCAGTGGAAACATTCCATCAGCAGCTATATTTTTAAAATTTCTTCCTTGGAGAAGAAAATGTCCCGTTTTTTCCTCCCTTACCCCAAGTGTTATTATTTACTATAGATAACCAGACTCTTGTGCTTGCTTTTAAGCAATGAGCTCCATTCACAATTTAAATAGGCCAGCCTTCTACTTTAATCTCATTAAAACAGAATTTTGGTTCCTTCTGCTGGCACTGCTGGTCCCAAGGCATCATAAGGGCCAGGTAACCAGAAACATTTATTTACATATATGGGTAGAGTAGCATC
>PVKN010027964.1:0-13376 GCA_004027915.1 Capromys pilorides
CTATTTTTTAACCACTCTATGCTCCTTTCCTGCTAAATTAGTTCCACCGTGGCAAGGTTCAGTAGTGGTTTCATGGTTCTAAGGGGGAATGGTCATAGCCAGGTGGCACAAAGCCTATTTGGTTGACTGGTGTATAGGAACAGAGACAAGAAATTTCAACTCTTGGCCAATTTCTTGAAATTTTTCAATTTAGGCTCATTCCCTTGCCTATTCATTGGGTTTCTAGACAGACCAGAGTCAACTTAATTAACAGAAAGTGCTAACAATAACGACCAATTTTAGCAAGAGAATCCATTAGCATTTGAGTTACTGCAGTTTAAGGTGTAATTGCCTCGCTCGTTGTTGAGTGTTTGTCCAGCGAAGGGCCCAGTGATCTCATCAACCAGCGGGTCTGCGCAACACTGCTTTTGTAAGGCGGCTGCTACCATTTCAAGTCTTCTTTCTCTTAAGATTGCATTGTCTTTATCCAGAGGTTGCATTTCAGGTGAGAATCTGGCTGCGGAGCACTCTAGAAAAGGGGTTTTTCTTGAGCAGTGCAAATCTGAAGAGGCTACAACACATTTCACTGCTCGGGGAATGTGCTGGAATTCAGGGCAAGGATGTGGAGACCGGCTGAAGGCAGGAGATGTTCAGAAAAGGCTAAGGTAGGTAAGGAGTATGAACCCTTCACTTCCTTGTTTGCATTTACTGTTTTCCTGATCTTCCTCAATGTAAGTAGTATGTTTTCTTTCATTCCGATTGTATTGAATTTTCCTTTTTTCTCTATCATAGGCTAGTTCATTGTCTCTTTGTGCTCATTCTACCTTACAAACTAGATCCTGACGCTGAAGCCCTAACTCTTAAATTATTAACAACAGAGGTAATATGTTGGTGACTTACTGCAACTAAAATTACATAGAAGACTAAAAATGAGAGGTAAAATTTCCCATCAGTTCATATAAGAAATTGGTCAAATCCATTGAAAAATTTAATAGTATTTGCAATTTTTCTAATTATTGAAAAGTTTCTTCCATGTCTTCTATTTTAAAGTCATTTTATCTCTTGTTTTGTTTTCTCTTCCTTCTCTTTTTAACCTGTTTCTGTCACAAAAGTCAAATCAAAATTCATTTATTTTATTTATGGCCTTTGAATCCTTCCGAAACTCAATGAATCAAGACAATTTCCAGCTCACACTTGGGTTTATGTATTATTACATTCTATCTGTAGGTAGATAAAAGAAGAGCTTCAAATTAACCCTAGCTTTTCTCCATGAAATTATAATTTCTCCACCATTCTTTTTAGTGCAGGTGTACAATTTTAAATGTCATTTATAGTTCTGTTTATGTTCTCTCATCTCCCAGAAACATCTTTATTTTTGTCTTCTTAATATTCCCCACTGTTTTGTTCTCTTTTCCTCTAATTTATCGTTATAGTATACATGTATCAACCAACTATGATAGGGAAGTTAGTTTTATAAATGAAAAATTTAGAAGTAAAAAATAAGTATTTTTTTCCAAAATGATTTAGTTTACCTAAATGTTCATATTATTACTATTGATTTTCTAAATGCATAATTCAATTTAGGAAAGTGGAATTTCTTTCTTATGTCTAAGAAATACTTGAAAGCATTATGTAGTCTTTGTGGTAAGTTCGTGAAATTGAATGCACACATATTTGCATGCCAGTAGTGGGTGTGTTTATGTGAAAACGTTTAATATATTTTCATTATAAAAATCTGTATAATGCCAAATTAATGAAAAGAGAAAAATTAATTTGAATTTATTATGTGTTAAAGACTGAATTTCTCACCTTCCACGACTTCCCAGCTCTCCTCTGAAAAATCTTTTCTAGAAAATCACTGTCACACAGCTCATTGTTCAGCCAGGCAGCTAATATTTCTCTCGGCTTCACTTTCCTCGCTTTCTAAGTTGCACTCCACAATTCTTTGGATCAGGGTTAACTCTTGCAGCGTTCTGTTAAAAATATACATTTCAAATTTCCAGCACAGAATATGACTTCTGGCTTTTGAGTGTCCACCTTTCTTAGGGCAAAAATCTTAGTCCAGGTACTTTCAGTCCAGTCTGGTCATTGTTTTGGCCTCTTTTCCATTAAGTCTCAAAATTTACCCTCTGGATGGTCCTCCAGGTGAGCAGTCTGGGTGCTTGGGGAGCACACATGGCTACTTGTTGGCAGCAGTGGGAGGCGCGCACATTTTGGATCTGGAAGAAATGCATCAACGTTGGGAGTCTCTTGGGATTGTCTCATGTAGCAGAGATAGGAATCGGGCCAGACCCAGTTCTTCCAACTAACCTCAGGCCACCGGGCCCCACACATAGCTCCTGAACCAGGGAGTTTCTTCTCACCCATCATTCTGGGCTTAGTTCTGATAGCAAACGGCTGGATCCCTGCTTCTTGTGCTTCATGATGTACCCAGAATAGCGCCGGGAGCTTTCGTTC
Organism: Capromys pilorides; assembly: GCA_004027915.1. NCBI lineage: Eukaryota > Metazoa > Chordata > Mammalia > Rodentia > Capromyidae > Capromys > Capromys pilorides. The sequence continues at coordinate 2,437 of PVKN010027964.1, forward strand.
ACCCTCCCTCTGAGGACCACAGACTCCTGAAGGTTTGTGCATGTGTCCACTGAGGCATGAGCCACGGACAGCCAACTGCCCACCCGCTATCCCGAGGCTGCACTCTGGAAGTTCCACTTCTTAACGTTAGGCGTGCTCTCCTTTTCGGTGCTGATCCTGAGACTCCGAATAACCGTCAGTACTGTCACTAACATCATCGCAGTTCCACCACCTAGTAATTATCTCGCGGTTAATATTTGCCACCAAGCAATTCTGCTTTCTGGGAAGCTATCAGAGGAACCCTTTGAAATCGCGATTTTTGTGGGTTAAGGATAATGATTTGCAGCAGTTTCCGAAGCGCTGGCCTCACAGTGCTTTTCAGGTTCCTTGCAGGCTCACAACGATTACAGGGATCCAGGCCCCACTCATCTCACGACTGAAAAGATCGCAGTTGCCTTTTAATAGCTCGCCTTGCTTCCAGCTCAGCTTTTTCTCGTTTGCTTGTTGTGTTTCTGCTGAAGATAAATACCAAACGTGCAGCCCTACTGAGCCACTCCTCCCTCTGTGTGTAAATGCTGCCGCGCCTCTGTCTGACCTTAGCTCTGCTAATGTGATTTAAAAGTCACGCTTAGGACACGCGTCCCACTTCGTCTCTGACAGCCTGGCCTGCGCCTGCTGCCCCAAATTCGTCACGGTGCCCTCTTCATCCTCAGAAGGAACCTCGGTTCGACGGCGAATGACACGATCGCTTTGTCTACACAGTGCGCCGGGTTCTGGCCTCTGCCTGCTTCATCTCTCTCCACTTTTTCCATCATAATCGGAAAAGCTGCTGCTGGGAGCACTTTTCAGGCCACGGGTGGGTCACAGCCTCAGTACTGGGCTTGAACCCGACACGTAGCTCTTGCCTGAAACCCTGTTGGTAATCTGACTAACGGCGTGTCCATCAGCTATCACCTCTGTGCTTCTGCGCTGTGCTGCCTTCTACACGGATTTTAATCTACAGATTCCCACCTTCTGTACTCAAATGTGCGCTGTGCTTCTCAAGCAAGCCCCTTTCCCGGGGAACTATGTTTGCACAGTAACGTCTTTGTTTCCGTTCAGAGTGAGAATCCTGGGAGAAAGGAGACTCCGTTTCCTCTCTACAGTATCCTTGGGGCTTTAGACTTGTGGTAACATAGATGCTATCAATATATACGGTGTGTGTGTGTGTGTGTGTGAGTGTGTGTGTGTGTGTGTGAGAGAGAGAGAGAGAGAGAGAGAGAGAGTGTGAGTGTGTGTACGCAGGGCATTAATCAGACAACTGTAATTTCAGAATGCCTTTGCATATCCACATCCACCCTTGACTTCTGATATTAGCAGAGCACTGTTACAGAAATATGAAGTATTGTAACAATAGAGAAAATGGAAAGAAAGGCTGGTAATGGGCTCTGTCTTGACTATCAAGGAAGGAAAAGATGGAGAAAAGAAGACTCGAGAGGCACTGAGCCGACAATGGGGATGGACAGCTATGTTTTATTTCTGACCATCCCATCCTGTCCTCGCTCTGTGGCTGGCACTTATCTTAGCAGGGGCTCATAAAAAGCCTGAGACCCATTATGCTTTGCCTGCAGTGTGCAAAGTTATTATAACATCTTATATAGTAACACAATTTTCAGTAAGTGCAGAAAGCAATTATGGTTGAATGTGAGGAACTATTGGACTAAGATTATCCTTTTTTTTTCAAATGTTGGTAACAGTTATGTTAAACAAAACAAAATGATTTCTAAAATGGTGACTAAAAGTAAGGGCTGTTTAAATACAATTTATAGCATTTATTTCCAGAAGATGAAAGCAGGAAGCTGAAGGAACAGGCACTGTTTGCTAGCTGTTTTTGAAGGTGAAATTATGTCCTCCAAAAAGAGATTTTAAACTTATGTCCCATATACCTATGAAAGTAAGCTTATTTTCAAACAAGGACATTGTAAGTGTAATCAAGATAGAGTGAGGTCATTACAGGTTAGAGTAGTTTAGTGTCCCTTATGTTCTTCTAAGAAGCAAGGAGAAACTCATGGGATGATAGAGACAGGAACTGAAGTGATGCCACATCAAGGATTAGTAGTCACCACCAGAAGTCAGAGAAGATTCTTCCTCACAGTGCACAATGAAGCAATTCTTCTAACACTGGTTTTGAACTTCAAATAACTAGAACTGAGACAGAATAAATAAACAGCTATTGTTGCAAGCCACGTGTTTTACTGTGGTAGCCCTAGACACCTTGCTTAGCTATTTTATTTATTTGTTTTTATTTACTTGTTCTATTTTCAACTTGTTCTACTTTCAATTTGTTCTACTTTATTTAGAGTATTGGGCAATATGACAGGTTCAGGTCATTAACGAATCTCATGACTGAGGATAAGTATGACCCGAACTCTGAGAGTAAGTGGCTTTCCAGTTCAGCAGTAGGAGAGAGAAGGGGTAGATCCTTGCGCAGTAAGCTACTGAAGGATTTTGACTTCAGATTATTGAGGGAAAGAAGGGCTGCTGGATCCTGGGTATCTGTGTTATCCATGATCTTCATTACAGCAAATCGGAATCTCCAATTTTTCAAATGAATACTGGCAGGAGAAAATAAATCCAAACTGACGTTTTCACTCTATGACTATTACAAATGTCCTCCAGGAGATGGCAAAATCTTCCGAGTGACTGGTGGAGCATGGAGCCTTTCATGAGCTCCCAGTTGTTACGCAGTGCAGTGTGTACAGGCTGGTAAGTGCCAGGCCTGCTAGACCCCCTCGTGCGACTCCTCAAAGCCCTCTTGTGCATTTATAGAATGTGCCCGTCATGGTTCCAGCTATTTTAAAGGGAAAATTACTTATTTGATATATGTATATGGAAAAGATGGGGTTGGATATGACACAGTGATCAGAAGAAGAACAAGTATTTAGGATTAGGTTCTGTGTTATGTGTAGGGTGGGCTTATATATGCTTTTTATTTAATGAGGTCAATGTCCCTGCTAATTCTTCTAGTGACGCAATTGCTAATCTGCTGTATTAGAAAAATCAATTTTTAGCCCTGGGGCAGAGCACATAAGTGCTGGAATCTTAACTTGGAAAGATTTATTTCTCAGTCATGCTATGTCTCATGCAAGTCCGTCTGGTGATTCAGGGTTCCCGTTGTGATACAACCATTATGGAAAGCAGTGTGGAGACTCCTTAAAAAACTAGGATTGGAAATCCCATTCAATCCAGCTATCCCCCTACTGGGAATTTCCCCAGAAGTACTGAAAACATCATATCATAGTGATGTTTGTGCTCCTATGTTTATAGCAGCACAATTGTGATAGCCTAATCTTGGAAACAACCATAATACCCATCACCTGAAGAATGGATGAAAAAGATGTGATGTTCTTATTCAGTGAACTATGACTCAGCTATAAAGAATGATAAACTCGAAGCCTTCATATGTAAGTAGATATATCTTGAATATATACTCATAAGTGAAATAAACCAGACCTACATGTGTAAATATTGTACAGTCTTCCTAGTGTAAGAACTCAAAAGAAGACATTAAAACTGAAAGGCATAACACAGTTGTATAGAAATCAAGGACTTAAGGGTTAAACAACCAAGAGACTGCAAGCACAAAAGATAGGAAACATGACAGGCGCAAAACCACGCACTTGTATACACAGGATGAATTAGACAATGGTGCTAAGAACCTCCAACAGGTTTTTGACACTGAGGATAGCAATGTGTAATACTAAAGGCATGTTTAGAATGCCTGTCATTCTGGTCTTTTAGATGTATGCTGCTTCTAATGTCATATCAATTGTTGCTATACTCTCTCTCAAGTAAATGTTTGTTTTAAAAATAAAAGAGTTTCTTACGATGTCACCAATTTGACCAAGAACTTCCACATTAGCTGTGGCAGAGAAGAGAGTAGGGTGAAACTGGCACTCCAGGGCTCCAGTACTCTGTCTAGATCACAGTGCCTGGAAAGCGTCATGTGCTCCTGAGAGCTCCAAAAGGACACAGAATTATAGAGGATGCAAGGCATACTTGCTAAGAATTACTGTCTCCATGTACATGTAATCATTAAAATTTTTTTCTTCAAAATGTGTTAAAACCATAGCATCCTCTAAATATTCTACATATTTCCATAATTTGAATTACTTTTATTCCTGTAACAGTGTTTCATAAGCTTTTCAACATTACGTTTGTGTAAATTACTTACTGGCAACATAATGTTCTTCTCCATCCAGAATCACACCTGTTTAAACATTTATTAGGACCCAATTCTAACATCATTGAACAGCTTATGGAAGAGAAGAAGGAAAAGGATAGGGTATGTGACTCGGTGATAGAGAGTTTACCCGACATATTCAAGTCCTTAAGTTCAATTCTCATCATTGCAAAATAAAGTTTTTCAGAGCAGAGGACACATCTTTATATATTTATTGCATCATTTTGTGTATTAAAGTTTCAGTATTTCAGGAAAATATATCCTTAGACATGGTACTTTTGTATAACAAACTAAATATTTACTAAACATTATATTTAGCTTATTATATAAAAACCTGGTACTCATAGGTATTTCCCAGCACCCATGTAGCTGGTGTCCCGTCTTATCTTTCACTGGATCCGTGGGTATAAATCTTGCAGATGGGTTACTGCCCAGCATGTACAGGCTCTGGCTCCATTATGGGTTGACAATCACTTTAATCAACGCAGGTGTAATTAGTATTTGCACAATGATGTCTTTCAGAGAAGAATTCTAGCCAGATCTAACATCAGCAACCACTATCAGAAGACCTGCTTGAGTTCTAGAACATAATTTTGAGATATTCATGTGTTTAAAACTCATTATCTTAATATACTTTGCCTGTAGCCAGGTGTGGTGGCACATGCCTGTAATCCCAGCACTTGGGAGGCTGAGGCGGAAAGATCGGTGAAAGTTCGAGACCAGCCTGGCTACAAAAGTGAGCTCAAGGTCAGCCTGAACTACATAGCAAGAACCTGTCTCAAAAAGACAAAAATAAATAAATAAATTTAAAAAGTAGACTTTGCCTGTAAAAGAATTAAATTAATTTTATGAAATTTTACTGGATGGCTGCTGTGAAAGCTAAAGCACAAGGAAAACCAAGCAGAAAGTAAGCGTTGGTGTGGATTAGAAATATTATCCACTATTAATAGTCATATAAAAAATAGCATGACCACCGTGGAAATCAGAACAAAGTGTCGGCAAAATGAGTAAAAGTAAAATTACCATATGACCCAGCATATGGTATGCGCCCAAAGATTAAATGTTCTTCAAGGGATGTTCAGGCATGAATGTTTATAATAGTATTGTAAGCAATGACTGAAATGCAGAAGCAGCCACACGCATCAATAGATGGATAGATGAGCAAGCTAGAAGCAACGGGACAGGACTCTTCCTTTTAATGCAAGGAGGCTCTGGCACATACGACAACATGGATGGGTGTTTTTGTGACTTTACTGTTTCATTTTCAGAATACCTAATGATGACATTGTGACAGGGAATTTGTGCCTGTACGTGATCTATTTTGCTTCTTTTCTCCTCCACTTCCTCTCCCCTGTCTTCAATCCCTCTCCTGTTCTTCATTTACAAAAGCTTTATTACCATGTTTTCTTCTATTCTCTTAGGCATTTTTCTCCTTTCTTCTCCCCATTCCCTGCTTCTTTGCTCCCCTTCCACTTGAACGTGGGTGGGTTTCAACAATAATATTATAGTGAAATAAATGAGGAAAAGCAAATTGTGTATGATTCCACTAACATATGATGCTTAGAGTAGGCAGATTCCCAGAGATGGAAAATACAATGCTAGTTTTGATGCTCTGGGAGGAAGGAGGATTGGGAGTTTTTGTTCTGCTCGTACAAAAACTTACTTTGGTGGTAATTTTTATGCTACCTCACTCAGATTTTTATACCATTGAACTGGGAGCTCAAAAGTGGCAAGGATGGTGGATGTTATATTGTGTATCTTTATTATAATGTAAAATAATTCCTTACAATTTGAAGTAATTCAAAAACTGCATCCTCACCTCTAGGGCTCTGTGCAGAAATAAGTCCACCTGCTTCATTCAGTCCATGCATAGCAGTAGACAGTTTATTTTTGAGTTGCTTTTGTTTTGGGTTATGTGAACATCAGTGCTAACATACTTTTTGTTCTGGATGGCCAGCAGCACTTAAATTCTGCCACAGGAGCTGTAGCAGGAAAACGTTCTGGGCCACACACTCGGCCTTTGTTTGCTTTTTTGTTGTGTGATTTGAGTTCTTCCACTGCACTGACAGCACTGCTTGGCTCTTGTACTCTCCTACTTTCTGGAAGAGCTTTTCATGACCCATTCAACAGGTCTAGGATTCACACAAAATTCTTCCACATCACGATGTCTCCTCTGGAGTCCATAGTTTAGGTCATGTTGGAGTGACATTTATATCTGTTAACAATTCTTCAAATTTTCTTAGGTTTTTTTTTTTTTTTTTTTTTGTATTTTAGGAAAGGATCTACAGTACTGTGTTCAGTGTCTCACTGCTAAATCAGACTCATAGTGATCTGCCTATCTACAGCCTCCCAAGAGCTGGGATTACAGGCACGTGCCACCACAGCCATTCTCAATTGCCATCTCACTGCACCCGGCGACAGGCCTGGAAAGGCAGGCCCAGGGGTCAAACTCCTGACCCCTGTACCTCCTTGCAGGCGCTTTAATCCAACGAGCTATTTGGCCAGCCCTATAGTAGAAAGGGATTTTTGTTTGTTTTTGTTTTTGTTTTTTTGGCTGGCTCATGCAGCCTTAAATGCAGGTCTGGTAAGGCAGGTGGAGCTGGGGATCAAACCATGGCCCCTTATACTTGAAGGGGTTTGCCAGAGCCGGCACTTAACAACTAAGACAACTGGCAAGACCCAATTTTGTTCTTTTCTGTTTTTAAACTTTTTGGTATTTATTGGTCTATATCACCACTAAATTTATAACTCTCAGACATTACTCAGATATTTGTTATGCCATAACAGAATAAGAGAAATCTGATTCTCAATATCATCGAGAGCCCAAGATGATGAATTAGAACAAAAATGGTTCAAGGCTTTGATATTTTAATGGGCTCCAGAGGTACAGACAGTTTAAACCTTGTTCTTTTTTTTTTTTTTTGACATAAATCCCAAATAACATGCTTTAACAGCTATTATGTAATGCCAGTGCAGTAGTTCGGTTAATAAATGGCATTATGAGCCATATTTTCAATATTTGTGTTTCTTGTTAATGTTGGTAGTTATTTTGCTGTGATAATTTCAGGAAATCTGAACTTCATTAATTAGAAACATTTAGTGTAGTGTTAAAGCTCAATATTAAGAAAGGCTTTTAATATTCATTAAATATAACCTTGGAGTCTTATAGTTTTGACTGAGAAACAAATCCCTGTGTACTTAGGCTCTACTATCAGAGATGAAATGGAGAATTCAGTAGAAAGATGTTGACTGAGACTCAGCTTGATATCCACCTCAGAAATATCCATCCTCTAAGGTGCGGTTTTAGGAATGAATCATCAACTCTGCACAGTGGGGCATACATTTGTCAGCTTTGCACTAGTGTAAGACAATACCTGAGGCAGGCTACTGATGGAGCAGGAAAGGTGTATTGTGACTCCTAGCTTGTAGATCTTGAAGTCCAGCCAATATGGTAAATACCAGGCTGGCAAGGTTCTGCCTTGTGTGTGCTATCATTTTCTATCACTAAGAGTTTGATTTACAGAACTATGAAGCCCAGAATATAAGGTGGTGACACATGGGTGTCTCTTTCATTGTGGCCTCTTTCCATCTCCTTGTTAGTCCACAAAGATTCAATCATGTGTCTCCACCAATGCAGAGTGTGGGTGCCTAAACTGTCCCATGATGTGTGAGAGATGGTCCGTACTCAAATCATACTCAAATCGTGAAGATCTGGAGGATGCTTCAGAAGCTGAGAGGTATTTGTGGTGCTGCAACAGAATGGGGACTGGGACCCAACATTGGTTGTTTCTCATTAATGAAATAGCTAAGACATGCCCAGTCACAGGCCAGTCTCCCTCTTCACTCACATTTTTTCCTACAACAATGGCATTCAAATTCTTTTCTTGGTAAAATGTGCATTTAAGTTATGACTATTTCTCTTTTCTTCCAAAAATAATAAAATGTCATGGGTTATCAAGAAGAGACTTATTATATTCAGTGCACTCAAATGTAATCTAGTATTTCTTTTCTATATTCTTTCTTTCAAATATATTTGGTACAAGGTCTCACTGCACAGCTCAGACTCTCGTAGTGATCCTCTTCTTTCATCCTCCTCAGTGCGGGATTACAGGTGTACACCACCACGCCTGGTCTCAGTAGCCAGCTCAGCATGCCTAGAGGTAGGACTGGTGTGCATGTGCTGCCAGGGATCGAAGCCTGGCCCCTGTGCTTACCTAAGCAGGTGCTTAGTTCACTGAGCCATCTTGCTGGCCCTCTTTTCTATATTCTTTTGCTTAATGTTGATTTTGATATGCTTAATTGATTTAGATATCCACAAACAGATGGTAATAACAAATTGAAAAAATACTGTCAGCATTATTTTATTTTATATTTCACTTCATTAGGATAACAGTTGAATATATGTTGATGAAGTAATAAATCACTTCAAATTTACCTGCACAGATTAAAAAGTATGTTTATCAGCTGAAATCTTAGCTCAGGATACATAATTGAAAATTTTCGTGAAGGATTTCCCACATCAGTTCTTTATGCAAAGTTCATGACTGTAAATACTGAAGAATAGAAGGCTCTTTAAAAAATATGAAACTGTTATGACACCTGTCAGAGAATCATCACTAAATATGTAATTTTTAATTTTCCCATCAGATCCCAACTATCTTCTCCTGTATATGGTGATTTTTTAGAAGTAACACTGTATTTAAAAAAAAAAAAAAAGACTTTTTTTCTTAAGTGAAGGATTTCCAAAGTATTAAGCATTTGTTATCTGACAGGAATATTAATTCTTAAAATAGTAGTGTCTCTTCTTTCTGAAAGGCTTTGAAAATTCTTATCATTTTCTATCACTAGGAGTTCGATTTACAGAACTATAAAGTCTGGAATGTAAGGTGAATTTTGTGTTGGCTCAAGAATGGAGCAGGATCCATCCAATGGCATTGGATTTCTGTGGATTACATCACTGTTTCTATGTCAATGATTTCAGAACCTTCATTTCCTTCTTTGACCTCTTCTCACCCTAACCTTTTGTCTGTCTCTTAACATCCAGTTACTTTTGCATATTCTTGCTCATATATCCTTGCTGGAACTTATAATTTTAAAAATTAACGACTAAACGTCATGTCCTTGGAGCGTCGCATGTCCCCCATCTTCTAACCCTTTGTCAGCTCTTCATGCTCGTCTTTCCAAAGTCATTCTAAAGGGCACCATCTGTCTTCCTGACATGAGCACTGGGACCCATGCTTGGTCTTTTTATTCTCCCACATTACACCCATCCACCAGGCATCCATTCTGTTTGCAGTCAATTTCTTACACTTCGCTATTTCTTTCATTTCCTACTGTTTGTCTCATTATCCTTTGAATTCTTGCAATCACCTTTGACATAAACAAGGGTGTTAATTATGCATCTTTCTAGTTCTGCTGGGTACACAGGAAAATTTCATTTTCCCAACTCAAAATGTTGGGTAAAGCTGACTGCAGCCCATGGCTCAGCTGCACAGGAGACTTGCTGGTCTTCAGCTGAGCCTTTTACAATCTGCTATGCAAATCACCTTCCAGACAGATGCTTAAGGAAGGAAGTTAGGGCTCAGTCTGATGTTTTCCTTTGGACTTAAAATGCACATGTAGAGTTGGGGAGATAGCTTGGTGGTCTAAGCACCTGCTTGACAAGTGCAAGGAACTGAGTTCTATCCCTGGTACTGCATGCAGCGATGGTCCTGGAACCCTGGGCGTGGTGGTGCACATTCGTATTCTTAACACTAAGGAGGCTGAGGCAGGACGATCACTGTCAGTCTGAGTTTTTGAGTTGTGTAGCAAGACCCTGTACCAAAAAAAAAAAAAAAAAAAAGAGATTTAAAAAAATTAAATGGCACATGGAACAGGAGTAAGAATGATTCTTTGCCATCTCTTTCTTTCTTTCTTTCTTTCTTTCTTTCTTTCTTTCTTTCTTTCTTCCTTCCTTCCTTCCTTCCTTCCTTCCTTCCTTTCTTTTTTACTGTAATCTACTAAGACTTTGGAGTTTGTAGTTCCAGGAATTTAAGCCTATCCTCACTAATATAACCCTTAATGAATTTCTCTGTAAGTTTCCTCTCTGTTCTCTTACTTAGCATTACTATCATAGTAATCTTTCTAATATAGAAATCTAATTTTCTAAATTGCTTTCAAAGCTTTTCAAAAAAATTTTCCCATCTTCCAAGCCCACCACCATGTGCATGTCAGCTTCCTTGTCTCTCCCCATAGATATTCAGTGGACATTTCCCTTCCATTTTCTAGTCTGATGATTCTGGACCCCTGTGCCATGCAATCCTAGGTTGAAGTGTTGCTATTCTTCACAGACAATTCTACTACCAGTATCTCTACGGATGTTTCTGAACTCTTGCTTAAAAGAGATAAGAGATATGTCTTGCCTCTAAACTCCCAAAGTACGTTGCACATCTATTTTTAGCTCTCTTCCCTTGCAGCAGCCATTCTGAATAGATTTTTGAGATTTTTCACTTTTAGAACATTCCAAATTCTCTTGCACAAGGAAAATATCTTAATGTTTAATTTACTAATGAATGAAATAAAGGTGATGTTTGATTTTAAAACTGTCTTTGCTGTTATATTACAGGCAAAAATAATGAGGCAGCTTCTACCATTGAAGCATTTATGTTAAAAATATAAAGGTCATATTAGTCATTTTCTTTAAAATGATTGTCTTAAAATTGATTTTTGTCTAAATCCCACTTGGACTTTTATTTTGGTT
>PVKN010027965.1:0-13383 GCA_004027915.1 Capromys pilorides
TAATTTTTTATCAGTGTCTTCTTCAGAAGCAGTTATTATTTGTTTCATTATGGTTATCCTTTCTTTTTTCACCTCAGAAATTATTTCTGACCCGATTTCCTCTCTACCATTCTGTAGTTGTATCTTCAGATGCCAATAATTCAGAGATTTATTTTTTCACTTCAGAGATTATTTCTGATGTGATTTCCTCTATACCCTTCCGCAGTTGTTTCTGTACTTCAGACACTATTCATTCAGAGATTTCTTTTTTTTTTTTTACTTCAAAGGTTACTTCTGATCTGATTTCCTTTATACCTTTCCGCAATTGTTTCTTTACTTCAGATGCTATTAATTCAGAGATTTCAGCTGTGTGATTCCCATTTTCTTCTATGCTAGTTTCTCCTTCATTTTTTCTGGGTGGGCTTAGGTCTTGAGATTGCATTTTCCTCCTCTTTGTCATTTTGTATAGGACTGTCCTCTGACTTTTGGTGTAGAGCTTGGTGCAGTTATATCTTTAGCGTAATTCTTACCCAAAAGAGTTTATATGATTAAGGCAGTTTTAGTTTTGTACTTACAGAGCTACAGTTCGGAATACTAATAATGGTTAGTGATATTTAGCAGTTGACAAACTTCTGTAACTAACGAGTTTGTCTTTTACTCAATAAGAGCAGCTCTTATGTCTGTTAGGCTAAGTAGATATTAAGTTGGGAGTTTGTATTTAATTTAGTTTACTTAAATTCTGTGTGATTACCTCCCCTTGACATACCTGGGATCTTCCAGGCAGGCTAGTTTACCCGGTTACCTGTTGTCCCCTCTATAGATCAAGAGAAAAAGAGAGAAGACACTTCCATAGATCTCGTTCCAGCAAAGTGTCTCAGCTTATCGGGTCCGGATCTACCACATTTGAACTCATCCAGATATGCCCAGCTTGGGTCCAGCTGCTATTTTTAGTTTCTTCCTGCTGCAGCCTATGGGAGTGAACCCCACATACAAGCCAGGCCTGGGATGGGTCCAGAGGAGATCGGCTGTTGGGCGTGGAGCAGGAAGCCCCCCACACACATGGCCTGAGATAAGTCCAGAGCAGACTGGGAGCAATCCTTCCTTTCTTCTTTGTTTCCCATTTTATACCATTCAGGCAATAGTCTTCTCTGGGGGGGGGGGGGGAGGGAAGTCTTCCATACCAAGGACTATTCTGAGCCAATGTAGTTGCATTATTTACTCAACTTGACACAATAAAACACAGCACAGTTCATATCTAGGTGTCCTCTGAAAACCTCACATGCTCAGAGGTTGGGTTTTTGGATGTGGTTAGATTATGGAGCCAGTATGCCTGACTTGGGGCTCGTGGTGGGATCTACCAGAAGAGCCAGCTCACTGGAGGTGGGACTTGGAGGCCTATACCTTGCTCATGTCTCTTCCCGCTTCCTTCTCCTTTCTCTGCTCTTCACTCTGCTTTCTGTCTTTCCTGGAGGTGAGCTATTCCTCCTTCATTCCCCTGTGCCACGCTATCTGCCTTGAAACCACTTGCTTTTGGACTGAAATCTGAGCCAAAATAAACTGCTCCACTTTTTAGTGGACATTGTCAAGTATTTTGTCCCAGAGGAAAGTGAATAAGGTGAAGTACTTACCCTGTATCCTCATATGTTTCTTTTTTTGTTTTTGTAAGGTCTCATAGCTAAGAGCTTGCCTTCACTCTCCAAGGAGACTTTGGACTTGGACTTTTCAGCCCTGCTGAAACTGTTAAGACTTTGGTGACTGTTCGAGATGGGAAAAATGCATTTTACATAATGAGATGGATATGAGCCTTTTAGGAACCAAGGAAAAATGTTGAGGCTTAGAGCTAGAATGTCTCTCAAAGTCTCTTGTTAAGAATTGGAGCTTTGGGACGGCGACTGGGCCATGGGGATGCTGTGCTTCTCAGTGCGTGGATTCATCGATGGACTCACTGCCGAGCATGCTGTTAGGAGTTGGGCACTAGGTGGAAGAGGTGTGTCACTAGAAGCGTGACTTTGTACCTTTCTCTGGCTTCTCCCCCTCTGCTTCCTGGCTGTGGGAAAGTGAGCTGCTGTCCTTTGCCATGTGCCTCTACCACATCGTTTCCCCTGTGAGGCAAGCCATGAGGCAAAAATAAACCTCTTCTCCTTTAAGTTGCAAGTGTTGAGTATTTTTTGCCAATGCTGGGAAAGCTGACTTTAACTTTACAGATGAAAACGTAAAAGACAGGATTAGCTGAGTTGTTAATTTTAAATGACATACAGTATACAATGGGTCCTTGCACTATATTGTTTAAATTTTTTCAAAGTAAAAATAACAGCATGGTCCCCTCTATATGGGGGAAGCAGTAAGAAGTGAAAAAGAAGTTATCACTGACAGATCTGCTTCCTGGGGACATTCCAATTTTTGTTTTGTGTGTTTTCTTCCAGCACTGTCTGTGAGTATTGTCTGTAATCATGCTGCAAAGTAATACTGGTTCCTGTTTCCATATTTTCCTTCTCCAGTAACTAAAGGAATGGCTCTATTGAAAAGCAAATTGGGAGCTGGAATCACAGGTTGGTGGTAGAGGGTGTGCTTACTATATACAAGGCCCTGGCTTTGCTTCCTGGCATTGAAGATAGCTATAGTCATTTCATACACCTGAGTCAGTAGATTCTTACATTCCTTTTTTTTTTTTTTTTTGCAGTATGGGGATAGGACTCAGGAACTTGCACTTGCCAGGCAGCGCTTATGCCACTGAGCTGAATCCTTAGCCCCTGATTCCCTCATATTTAAGATTTATGTTTTTTCAGTCAAATCTGGTTTTAAATCCAGTGTAATTTTCTGGCTAGATGTCTTAGGATTTACTTCTAACATTTTTGTTCCCTTACCTGTGTAGTTAATCTATAAAGTCATTAATTACCATTAAATAAGGTTAACTATATTAATGTATCAGTAATTTTATACAGATTTGCAATTATGAGTTATTTTATTTAATTAAAAGCCTATAAAGGCAATAAAGACAAACCTAATTGTGCTCTTTCGGATTCAAGCATGTGTCCTGGTGCATCTGATGACAGTCTTGGAGTCAATTTTCTTAAATAAAATTATATCTAGATTACTCTTTTAAAAATTTTTTTATTTACAAAATAAATAGCCAGTACTGTAATTCCAGTGCTAGGGAGACTAAGATAGAGGCAGCCATGAATTCAAGGCCAGCCTAAACTATGCAGCAAGGTACTGCATCAAAAAAAACAAAAACACAACGAAATAAGTAAATAAATATATGTTTTAGTTACTTTTCTCATTGCTAAGACAAAATACCTGAGGCCTCAAGTTAGGGAGGGAAGGTTTGTTTGGATAATGGTTTGGAGAGATCTCAGTGCATAGAGGAGAACAGTTCATGGCAGGCAGACTGTAGCTGAGCAACAAGGGAGAGGGAGAGATGAGCCTCTTTTTATCCCTTATATTGTCCCCAGTCCATCAGGATTAGGGCAGTGCCGATCTAATCTAATCTGATCCAGCAGCCACTCGCTCTTAGTCCCAGTATTGCTTTATGAATCAGCCACACACCCTAGGTTCATTGACCTCTGAACAAGCCTATGACTGCATGGGGCTTTGGGGGGACACCTAGACACCAGGCATGCTAGGAAATGAAGAATGCCAGCCAGCTGGAAAGCTTTGTGGTCAAGGCAAGGGTGAGTACTCTCCACAGTGGGATCCAGCAGGGCAGGTTTCTTCTGGTTGAGCCCTTTATTATCATTATTATTATTATTATTATTATTATCATTATCATCATCATCATCATCATCATCATGGTTGTGTTAATTACATATGAGGTTTGCTAATTGTGAATTAAGAGTCTCAATGAATTTTATTATTTTACAGGTACTTTCACTTCAAAAGTATGAGTTTCATATTAAATTTCCATATCAATTGAACATGTTTTATGTGCTGCGTGCCAGTCATTGCTGGTATCTCTAAAGATGCAGTGGTAAATCTTCATCCTCAGGAGTTCATAACCTGGAGGAATAAATTCCTACATAAAACCACAACCATAGATATTTATTAATTATCACATTACAAAAGAAGTTACTTAGATGAAGCCTTTTCATGTCTACAGAAAAACTGTGTCAGAGTTCGTGACTTGCAGATCATCAAGTTTTGCGTCTCTCTCGTTGCTTCTGTTGCTGTTGCTTCTTCCTCCTCCTGTCCCTTACACTGAATGCTTGGATAGAGCTCCACCCTGACATCTGTGGTTTTAAGATTTCAAAGCTATCTTCACTTTTTAGGTAAGTTGCCTAAATGTTGCCTATAAACTGGTGACTCTGAAGTTTAGACTAACAGTCTGGACTTCTCCCTTACTTTTCAAACTGTGTACTCAGTGCAAGTTGACATTTCCGTTTTGGTGTCTAAAACTGTCTCTTAAATGCAACATGTCCCAAACTGGGTGCCCTTTAGCGGTACTCTCCAGCGCAAATGACAGCCATGCCAGCTTCTCTTGCTGTCTTCCATCTCAGAAACTAGCTCTTCACTCCAAGATTGTGTTTCTGTTTGACCTTTTCATTCCGTGACGGTTCGTTCAAATGTGTCCTCTCTAACTTGCAAACCTATGCAGGGCTTGACTGCTGTTTGCCTTTTTGCCTCCATCCTGGTATTTCTGTTGCTTGCAGTCTACCCTCAGTGAAGCAGCTATTGAAAGGTTCTACATCACTGTCCCTACCACAGTGATTCTTAGCTGAACATGCCCCCCCCCCCAGGACACCTGGCAGATTCTGAGAATGCTACTGATGATCAAGACAGGTGGGGTTGGTGAGGTCCTGGTACTGGCATCAGGTTGGCACGGACGGGCTGTTAATTCGCAACCCACAATGCGTGGAACAGCTCACACAGCAAAGAATTATTTAATCCAGAATCACTCTTGGGTTAAAAATCTGTACCAAGCCCATTTGGACCGTTAGACCATAATGCCTTGGCTTGCCGTCACAGAAATAGAGTTCTCATACAGACCAAGTCCAAGACTAGGGCACGGGCAGGTTCCGAGGGCGGAGAGGGGCCGTTTCTCTTGGAGAGCTGTTGCAGCCATTGCGCAGGATGGCGAGGGCAGAGACGCTCTCTAGTAAGGCGTTCTCGGTGGCAGAGCCCTGGGGAGCAGAGCGTCTCGACTCCCAAAGACAACGCCTCCTAATGCCTTCACCTTAATAATTAGGGTTCAACGCAGGAATTGTGTAGATACAAACGTTCGGGCCACCGCACCTGCTCCACTTGAAACCCTGGAGTGGGTTTGTGTCTCAGCTCCTCCGAAGGCTTCGGATACCTGGACTTCGAGGCAAGTCTGTGCCAGGCTTGTGCGGCTCAGAGGCGGGAGGCTGCTCCGCCCGCCCTTTTTTTTTTTTTTTTTCTTTTTTTAAATTCTGTAAGCGTTGAGAAGAAGTGAAACAAACTTAAAAAGATTTCAACCCTTTTGTTAAAAATCCCTCCTCGCACCCACAAGAGGGCGCACTTCGCTCCTGAATGTAGTCGGGAGCCTCTTCTTGGGCTCCTCCACGTAGGATCCCTGCCTAGCGTCCCTGCAGGAAGAGCCTGCGTTCTGGCAGTTCGCGGTTACTGAGCGTTGTTACCAATTTCAGTAGAAATTGTTTTTGCATTGGTTAAGCACAGTTTTTAAATTCATTCAACTGATTAGATCAATAAAAGCGCTACATCATATTTTTTGGTGGAGTGTGTGTATGTGTGTGTGTGTGTGTGCGTGCGTGCGTCTGTCTGTCTGTCTGTCTGTCTGTCTGTCTGTCTATCTGTCTGTGTGTTACCAGGATTGGACTCAGGGCCTTCACACAGAGCTACACCCCCGGCCCTTTTTTATTTTTTAGTTTGAGACAGCCTTTCTGTGTTACTAAATTGCCTAGGCTTGGCTCAGATTTGCAGTTCTACTTTCTCAGGGTGCTAGGATTACAGATGTCACCGCCACCCCTGACAGGATGGACTTTATTACCAGCGCCATTTTGTAAAGTTTTGCTTTCAGGATAATTGCATCGGAGTTCTTTGCAGCTTTCTAACTAGGACCGCAGTGCACTAGGTGCAGTTTTTGGTCTGTCCTCTGTGCAGCTCTGAGCAAGCTCCTACGGCCGGTACGTGTATGAGCCGCGTGGTGGTCCAGGGGCTAGCTGGGCCAGAAGCTGACTGGAGCCAGCTACACAGGGTACCTTAGACAGACTAGACGTGGCACCCAGCTGTCAGACTGTCGTACATCATGGCCCCCCAGAACCCTATATATGTAGCTGTGAGTGGGACTCTGGGGTTTGGGCTAGACATGGTGCATTTGAGTCAAACTGCTGCATTTATTAGATGATTCCTGCATGATGTTTGTAAATTTGCACATTTCAGGTGGCAGGGATTTCTTTCTTTGTGAGGGTTGTTAGGCATCCTTTATTCATTATTTTTATATTGTTTTACCTTTGCAGTGCTGGGACCAGAATCTGGGCCTTGATGTTAAGTTAAGCAAGCAGTTTACTACTGGGACATACTCGCAGGCCCCTCCTTCATTAGTAATAGGGCAGTGCCTCCTATGAAACCAGGAGCTCCTGTGGGTTGAGTTTTTAGTTCTCTGGTGAACTCCGATGATAGTGCTAATTTTGGGGGCAGCTACAAACTTGTTTGTTATTTGCCTGTGTGACAGTTAACAAAACAACTTTTAGCTAGGGTAAAGTTTATACATTTTCTTTATTGGATAAAATTGCTATGCACTTTAAGTAAGTGTTCAACATTACTGAGACACTGGGCTAAGTTTTTATGTGATTATAATTATGTATAATGAACCTGGAAAACCATAACTTGGTCTACATGCAGTGGGTAAGATTCCTGAAAAGTAATGAACTGAACTAGAAATAACGATAAGGCAAATCGATGTAGAGTTGAGCCCAGAGGCCTAGAACAGCTGAAAAGAAAGTGGGGCAGCAGCATAAAGGCAGATCGGGGAGAAACCAGTACCACCAAGAAGCAGCGCACAGACTGCAAGCAGAGATTCTCCACCGTGTTTATGCATTGTCTAGGGCTCTGGCCTAACTTTCCTTCACTGGATGCTTTCATAGTCAAATTGTGCTAGCTTTCTTTTACTGTTATAAATACCAGAGGTAAACAATTTATGAAGAGAAATGGTTCGTTTCCCTCTGTTTCAGAAGTTCTTCTCCAGGGCAGGGAGAGATAGCTCAGTGGAATAAGTGCTTGCATGGCAGGTGCAAGGTCCTCAGTTCAGTCCCTGGTACCACCAAAAAAAAAAAAAGTTCTTCTTCAGGATTCACAGGTTCTGCTCTCTTGGGCTGTGGTGATGCATCCTGATGGAGCCGATGGCGGACAGAACCACTCCCTCTTGGCTAGGGTGCAAAAGAGAGAGGGACAAAGAGGTCAGGGCCTCTCAAGTTTCCACCATCTCCCAAAAGCACCAAGTAAGGGAGACTGAGTCTTTAACTCATGGTCTTTGTGGAGCAAACTATGGGACGAACCAGTTAAACTAATATATTAGCAAATATATAAAACCAAATCTGTGTTCATATCACCTGACATCATTCCCAGATTGTCAGACAGAAGGGTTTAAATGGCTCCAGGAATCTACACAGTCCTTTCAGAAGTCATTTCCAGAAACTTCTCAAAAGGAGCCCAAGGCCTCCGCTGTGCCCCTTGGCTGCCTTGTGCTTTCTTCAGCCCGGCAGCACTGAGTGCACAAGCCGCAAGCAGGCTTCTGATGTCATCGCCGCCTGCTGCTATGGTTACCAGGATCGGCCTGTGCCTTGACTCATGATCACCTATGGCTGTGATGCAGCTCACTCCCTAGCTAGGAATATTTGTGTAGCTCTGTAGAGGAAAGAGAAAAGGGGTGGTTGCCAGTAGCTAGTCTTTCCTGTGAGTAGGAAATGAGGATTTGGGATATCAGTCATTTCTAAAATGAGAAGTCCTACATATTTTCTTGTGTTTTTGATCTACATAATTCAAAGTAGTGTAAAAATACTGGGAGTATTTAGGAAAGTATTCAAAACAAACATCTGGATTAGGAATGGGGTTGTGAACACAGCTCATATGTACAGATGCATATAATAGAACTTTAGGCGGAAAGTCACTCATCAGCCACCAAGATATAATAAGTCAGATGCTGTACAGAAGTGCAAGAAGCCACCTTGTGGGCACCTGCAGCAAAGTGGCCAACAGAAGCCAAGCATCGGTTCTTAAATTCATTAGCGACACTGAGAGTCTAACACATCGGCAGTGCTACTTAGCAGATTTTTTCGTCAGTTTGATCTGCAGATCCTTCCTTTCCACCAAGAAGATAGGCTTTGGGTGTGTCCCCCACTGAGGAGACCTCCAGTTAGTTCCCTTGAAGAGCTACAGCCTTTCCTGCTGTTAGGGAGAGGACAGACTGTGTCTGACTGCTTCCCAGGAAGCCTACGCTCTCACGTACGTGGCGGCCGGGTCTCCAGGGTTACGCACGGAGGAAATGCTGCTACGCGGGGTCCACTTGCGCTCTCTGAGGCTGGGGTCAGAGAAGCACGAGGAGCATTTCTGTGGGTGGGAGATGTGACCTAGCTGGGTTGGGGTGCCTAGAACTTTCCCGAGAGCATTGCTTTGGGCAGGTGGGGTGTAGGCAGGAGAGGGCTGCCGCAGGGGTCCTCACGGAGCAGCCACAGCAGAGCCTGCCCTTTCCAGAGCACAGAGCCAGAGGAACACGTCCAGGATACTTGAGAAAGTGGAGTAAGATGTGCCAAGCGACTTGGCTGGAGAGTCCAAGAGGATTTATGTTCTATGTGACCTGTCCTGCCGCTGTCACCTGCTCCATCATAAGAGGAGTTAGCTCTAAACATCTGCCAGGCCCCAAGGGAGGAGCCACCTTGTAGGGACATTCCAGAGTGAACACTTCCACTTTTATTACTGTGGTTATTTATCCTTGCTTTGGTACAAGTAGGGCCAAACCCTGGCACACTGCAGGGAGGGGACAAATACTAACTGGGGAGGGAGCAGGCCATGGTCTCTGTACCCACCACAGGCTGCTCATGTCCAGCACTACTTCCCTGGGAAAGGGAGGGCAAGGTCACTTGACAGCTTCAGAGTTCTAATGTATGCATAGCTGTGCGACAAGCCTCCAAAATCAGCCCTCCATGCCACAGCACGCAGGCTTTCCACGGCTGTGAGGGTGTCGGCTTCCTCCTGCACTGAACCTGAACAGGCCCTGCTTCTCATTTGGGCCAAATGCTCAGGTGGGATGGAGCACTGGTTGTGGGCTTAAGTCTTTAGAAAGTCTAGCAGCTTCCAATTTTGTGATCTTGGGAGACCTTCGTTAAGAAGTCAACTATGCTATTGAAAAGGCCGCATGGGAAGGATACATGACGGGGAAACTCTGAGCCTATGTGGAGGCTGATCTTACCTTTTTTTTTTTTCCTAAATACTATCAAGTCACTTGTTTTTATTTTTTTGGAAAAGTTATTTATTTATTTATTTTTTGTGGTGCCAGGAATCAAATTCAGGACTTTGCGCTTGCCAGGCAAGCCCTTATTCCACTGAGCTATCTCCCCAGTACAGGATCTCCCTATGCAGCTCAGACTGCTAGTGCTCCTCCTGTCTCAGCCTCCCCAGCCCTAGGATTACAGGAGTACATTATCCCCAGCATGGTGTGCCCAAGGTTCTGGGGCTGGCATGGCACGGGGTACTGAGGATTGAACTCGGATCCTTGCACTTGCCAGGCAGGTACTTAGACCACCATGCTATCTCCCTAGCCTACTTGATTTTATTTTAAGGAGAAAAACAAACTGTAGATGCTAAAGCTGATCTTATTTGATCTTTAGTTACATTCAGTTACCCCCAGTGTCTTTAAGCAAATCTTAACCATCCTACAATTTTGTTTATAGAAATTTCAGTGTATGTTAGTAAATTAGATTTCTAAATATGTTGCCTTAATTCCATTGTGTCATTTAAAAGGTATAATGGCTTTATAGTATCAATTATCAGTGTTGAATTTTTCCAAATAGATCATCTTTATAGTTTGTTAAAATTAAGATTTATATGAAATGCATCTCTATGTTTTAGAACTCTTTTCATCTCTTCTTCACTCTCTCCTCTCTACTTTCTACTTGGGGGTCAGAATCTTAAACTTTAGGTTCTGAGAAAAGCTTATGGGCCAAGCAGTCCTTCAGGGGCTGGGATGGGTGACACAGGCACACTGAGCTAAGGTGCTGCTGGACAGAAATGAAGATCCAAACGGTATGTGATCAAAAAAACAGTTCAAGAACTCCTAGCATATGGGGGAAGCAGACGTCGTAGGCCTAGGAAAAGAAATGCCCCTGCCAAGACTCTAGTGAATGGAGAGCACGCCACTGCCCAGGTGGGCTAACGGCTAGGAGGAGTGACCGTGAGCTGTGTCCTAGGTGCAACGTGGGTGTGACAAGAAAATGAACCTCTTCATAGGAAAGAGCTTTAGTAAGCAAAGGAACAATAATGGAAAAAAGAATTCTAGAGAAAAGAGACATTCAAAGGGAGAGGGATGCTTACTATGGGAGCAAACATCCCAAAACCAATGAAAGACTTTCCTGCATATTGGAAGGGGCCATCGAGCTTTGAGTCACACTGCTCACTAAAGAAGACCTATTCCTATAGCCCAAGGCTAATGAGGAAAATTTTATAATCCTATATAGAGCAAAAATAAATTTCCTACAAAGAAAAAAGAATCGAAATTCTCATATATAACACTGGAAGTGTCAGTGAACCAACATCCCGTACTCTACTTAGAGAAAAGCATCTCCCATCTAAGATCCTACACCAGCCAACTGCTACTTTCCTGTGAAGGTGAATGAAATTGAATTTTGAATGTGGAATATATGAAAGTAATCAGAAAATATATGCTTCATGTTTTGCATGTAAGGAAAGTATTTCCGAAGGACAGTAAGTGTGAGAATAGAAAACAAAACCTTCAGTATAGAGATACGATGGAGAGGAAACGGTGGTGACCAAGAAACCTGCAAGATCTGTTTATCCTCAAGGGCAAATGGACAGACTGGGTTGTTTAGGACCAGTAAGCTAGATATGCACTTTTGCACAAGAAAGGGCTCTAGCAAAGATTTTTAACTACCTCAGAAAAATGTCATGGGTAGTGATGGAAAGACTGAAGAATTCATTGCAAAAGTCCCATGGCAAGGCAGGTGGCAGGGAGTAAATACCCGCGAGCGGGGGGAGCAGGTGTGGAAGGTTTGCCTTCATTGGAAGGAGGCAAAAGCAGAAAGCTTGTGGTAGGCGAGACAGAGGACAGCATGAGGGGAGGGAGCCATTCACGAGAGAAAAAGAGATAAAGCCTTCAAAATACTAGACGAAAGGCTGGAATAAATGCGGCTCGATCTGTCCAGTGAAAATAAGGGGAAGCAAAAGCTTGAAGTAGCTGCAGCAGGAAGCTGGTGGCGCAGAAGACAGGCAGCCGGAGAGCAGGGCCCTGAGAAGGCTCGCAGGAGGAAGCGAGACCAGTCCCTTCCCCCCTTTCCTCCATGAAGAGCAATCCCTGAGAATAAATAAAGCAGAGTCACACACAAGGACAGAGAAACGGGAGAGAGGCCATAGGAGATCCGAGCTAACAGCTGCTGCTTTGGACAAGACACAGCGAATGGGAGAGTGGTTCCAGTTTAGGGTGGAGTGAGCTGCAGCGGAAGAGCCTGAAGCAGGGGGATCAACAATCAGGCAGCCGCTCACTCTGCGGGATTCAGGAAAGATGGAGGAGCTGGAGGCAGGGTGAGGATGGGCAAATGAATGAAGAGTCATTGAACCTTTAGACCATCAAAACCTGCCCATTTCCATAAAGCCGGACACCCGAGCCAGTCTTTTTCAGATACTGTGGATGTATGGACCGATCTAGACTGGACCCAGAGGGGGTCAGTGTACTGGAACAGGAATGCATTTTTTTCTGCAGAGCGAATGGTAGGATCTCTGCGTCCGTTGATTTAGCGGGATTCCTAACTAGATTTCAGGCACTCAGTGTCGTTGTCCTGCGCTGAGTCAGGAGCTGGTGGAGGTTAAGCTCTCTAAGCAAACAGGCAGGGAAGAATGCGGTCTATTGATGTGTAGAGAACAGGTAGTGACAGGCAACTAGCTAGGAGCCCACTAGGAAAATCAGAGCAGAAACCAAAAGGAAAGTCAACGGAGCTTTAAGCGGTGAGGGCAACAGCTAGACAGTCAACTTCCTGATGCACCTGTTGGTGGCTCAGGCTGCCGTTGCCACCTCTGACTAGAACTTCTAATGAATAATAATATATTTCAATTTGTTTAAGCTATTGTTCTAAACAACATCAAGATCACACAGCTAATGTGTGTCTCAGTTGCTTTCCTTAGTTGCTGCTAAGACAAAATACCCAACACCCAAAGTTGAAGAAGGAAAGGTTTATTTCTGTTCACAGTTTGTGAGGTTTCAGCCCATAGTCAGCTGGCTCCAAGACGGAGCAGCAAGGCAGAGACATTGTGGAGGAGAAAGTCCTTGGCAAGCAGGAAGGCAGCGGTGAAGTGGCCAGCCACAGCAGCAGCGGCAGTGGCAGCGGCAGCAGCACCGGCGCCAGCGCCAGCACCAGCAGCAGCGGTGGCAGCAGCACCAGCACCAGCACCGGCACCAGCACCAGCGGCGGCAGCAGCACCTGCAGCAGCACCGCCATCCTTCTGTCCTGCTGTAGTCCATTCAGATGATGAGCCTACTGACCATAGTAACAATGCCAAGGGTGGGGCTCCCGTTATCCATACCCTTAGCCCCAGTATCACAGCCTCACGGCACATTCACAAACTCTAAATACAGCTGTCTCAAAGCTCTGCACCTGTAACTCCGTGAGGCCTGGGTGGCGGTGCATCTAGAGGCCAACATAACAATGAGGAAGGGCCAAGTCCCAAGTCTGGATGTTTCGCTTCATCACTCATTGCGATTACAGTCATTCTTGTACACGTTCACAACATGAGAAGACAGTTTCACGTGCCATGGGATTCGTTTCCTCAAAGCCATCTGAAGCCCACTCACAGCATCAGGCACAGCATTGCTATCCTGTAGAGTGTACGCATTGCTAGTTACATTTCTCTCATTTGCTGGCACCACCAGGCTGCTCCTTCATCCAACTAGCTGCCCCACACCCAGGGTCTCCCTTTCCTCGGCTAGTGGATATTAAGCAAGAGGATCTGCTGACCTCACTTTACGCTAGCAGTTCCTCACAGACCCCAGAGGTAGCTGTTTGCTTTGTAACCTCTGATTTCCTGCTTCCCAAGTCATAGTTTCTCCAGTTCACAGTTGCCCGGCAGAAGCTCAGAGGGCAGTGTCCATTATTAGTACTGAAATAGCAGCTGCCCTAGGACACTTTCCCTGCAGCATGAAAAGCTAACTCCTCCCCTGCGCTCCCTGTTCCTCTCTGAGCACGTCTCTATCAAATGAGTTTACAG
>PVKN010027966.1:0-13363 GCA_004027915.1 Capromys pilorides
AGCAGCCATCCTGATTAGCATGAAGAGCTCCCAGAGAAGCAACCATGTGTTAGTTCCAAGGATTTAATCCCAGTACCTACATCAGGGCCTGGAGGGGGCAGCTTATTGAAGATGCATTGCACCCATGGATACAAAATCCTGTCTGTATTTATTTATTCTTTCAGGTAATTAGTCATCCACTGTGTGCCAGGCACTGCACTAGAGCTCTGGGGAAGCAAACATGAATTCAAGTTAGGGCTGCATGGGAAGTTTTTGATTATTGATCAAATGCTTATATCATCAAAAACCTTTATTGATTTTTTCCTTTCTTTCTTTCTTTCTTTCTTTCCTTCTTTCTTTCTTCCTTTCTTTCTTTCTTGACTTCATTCCCAGAAAACAAGCTGAGCTATGGAGTCAACATAATACCACCTAATTTTGTCCTGTATAATGCGGACACAACTGCCATCCATTAAATAGCCACCCTCCTCACAAAAGGTTCCATTGTCAGGTTAAAATCAGAGCTAACCGAAGTGAGAGAGCTTGCAACTCTCTTGAGCTCCTGAATCCAGCTCCATGTTAATTCACTAAGTTCTATGAATTCAATTAACTTGCCTGATTAATCATGGATTAATTAACCAAACTGTGCTGACAAGAATGTTTTGAGGCTCTAGGATGTTATTTTTCTAGACAAGAGCTCATAACACCTGGCTAAGGCACTCCATTAGATCCAAATTGAACTCTTTTCTCCATCTGCTCTGAATTGTCTCATCATTTGATAGCATGGCACTCAGATTTCTAATTGGGTTTTACATAAATGAACTTTATGTCACCAATACAAGGATATCAGGTACTTCAACCAGGCCAGAGTTCCACCTCTTGGACCCCCACAAGAACAGACAGCACAGTGCTCTTCAAAACACAAGTGGCACGGGATGAGAGATGGCAAGAGCTGGAAGAGAACCCAGAGAATATTTTGTAACCTAATTACATAAGGGAAAGAAAAGGAGGCCTGGAGTAAAGACTTGCCCAAATCCATTAGTCTAAGCCAGGTCTTTCCAAATTCTGCTAATGATAATAACACAGTAGCTGCCCTTCTATTTACTGTGCTACATACTGGCTGGTTTATAGGCAATGTAAGTCCAAATGCTGGGAAGCTGTAAGCATTGAGATTAAAGACAAGGAAATGAGCTCTGACTGTAAGGCATCCCAAAGCGAAGGGAGCAGATCCTGAAGGGACAAGGAGGAAGATGGGTGATGCTGACTCCTGATAATTCTTGCTTTCTGGAAGCTGCTGATTTATAAACAGCAAACAGAAGCTGGGGACAAGAGGATGAAGCAGAAGGCAAAGGCTGTGGCAGTTTACAGGACCTTGGAGATAGGATGTGGTATTCTATCTACCACCAAGCCTCACCAAGAAACACTCAGGCTTTGAACTGGGACCCCTCGAGTTCATCTCCTATTGCAACAAATGGCAAGTGTAGTGGCTAAGGTAACACATGTTTAGCATCACATAGTTCTATAGAAGTGTGGCAAGGGTCTCACAGAGCTAAAATCAAGATGGTGCTAGGGATACATGTCCTCTGAAGGCTCCAGGGAATAGTCTGTGTGCTAGCCTTTCCCTGGTACAGAGGCTGCTGTGGTCCTCTGTGGTCTTTTTCCTCCAAATTCAGTCAATAACAGCAAGTCAAGTGCCTCTCCAAGGTCATCAGAGTGAACTTCTCTTCTCTCTACCCATTTCATGTCTAAGTGTCCTAAGATTACATTAGATCACCCAGAAAACCCAAGATAACTTCCCCATATGAAAGCCAGCTGATTAACAACATTGATTCTATCTGCAACTTTAGTTTCCCTTAGCTGTATAGCTTAACACAATCATAAATCCTGAACAACAGCACATACATTTGGAGAAGCCATGGTTTGTAGCAAAAAAAGAAATCATTTAAAAAAGGTTTAACCAAAAGCTAGGCTCCGGGGGTAGGGAGAGTCCATGCTCCTGGGAGGCTGAGCTGGCTAAGCCCTGCTCCCAGAGGTAGTGGCTGCTGACCCTATAAGTCAAAGGAAGAAATAGCTGGCTAAGCTCAACTTTGGTATTGGGGACCACCATGTTCTTGAAGATCTAACAAGAATGGTCCTAAACTCATCAATGTCCAAGTCTTCATTGGAAACCTAAAAACAGCTGTGGTGAAGAAATCATATGTAGAAACCGTCTTTTCCAAATATGGCCCTGAGGCTGGCTGTTCTGTGCACTAAGGATGTGCCTTGTTCAGCAACCTAATGAGCGCCACGCCTGGGCAGCTGTTCTGGGAGAGAGTAGACAGGTACAGGCTGGGCAGACCCTGGACATCAGAATGGTCGGGGAACCCAAGCCTAACAGACCAAAGGGCTAACAAGAGCAGCATCTGCCATATACAGGCTCTTTGACTATCGAGGTCACCTGTCACCAGTGCCAGTGCCCAGGGCAGTTCCTATGAAATGACCCCATGTCACAGTCCCTTTGGCCCTTCGTGTCTAAACTACCATCCCTACTGTTTTCCTATCTTTGTTTCTTCTATTTTTACTCTTTAAAATAAAATCTAATAAGATTTTAAAAAATAAAATAAACTACCATCCCTGACAAGCTCTTTGCCCATTCTGGAGCCATGACTACTTGATCTTGGCATAGCCAAGATCAAGTTAAAGAGCAGTGCGGTGCAGATTGTCAAGACAGACTGACCCAGAGCAAGTCCAACACTGACGCTTTCTTGGGCCGCTTGGATCAGATCACTGAGGAACAAATGGCCAACCCAGGTGACAAGAAGAAAGGTGACAACAGCAGCAGCAGTGGCAGTGGTGGTGGCAGTGGTGGTGACAATGATAGTGGCAGTGGTGACAGCAGCACCAACATCAGCAGGCTACCCATACTTCCAGAAGACTCACTCAAGGCAGGCACCAGAGGAACCGCAAATACAAGATAATGATGATGAGGAGGGGCTGCTGACGCATGGTGAGGAAGAGCTGGAGCACAACCAGGACACAGAGGCAGAGGATGGGGCTTTACAGTAAGCAGCCTGACAGGCACATTGGCCACCAGCAGGAGAAGGACATCACTGTCCAGGCACACAAGGCACCTGCCCCCTGGATGTCACCCTGTGGCAGTACCAGAAGAAAGTCGGCAGCAGGTACTCCTGGCCCCCATGCATCCCAGGGCATTGCCACATCTTCTGCTGGTGGAGTTATTGGATTCCCTTCCCCCATGCACCCTTTCTGTCTGTACTGTTAAGGCCAGAGGGCAGAGCTCAGGGGGTTCCTCACACTTCACCTCCCTTGCCCAGGACATTACTAGGCATGGGGTTTTCTATAGGTTTGGAGCAGGGGTGGTAAAGGATGGGGACCTTGAAAATAAAGAGACTGGATCCAGCCTGCTCTGAGAAATAAATAAAAATAGTTCAACCAAGAAGTAAAGCTGAGTGAGAAAATGAACACCTTCTCACAAAATTGAAGCATAGCTCTGAAGGACTTCAGTCTCAAACAAGATGAATATGATAGGCCTCTAGTGTAACAGCCTTTTCAGAATCAAATGAAAATTCTCTCTGGAGCAACTGCATTATCCAGAGCTGTTATAACTTCTCATCTAAATATCCAACATTCAATCAAAGATTACTAGGCATATCAATATAAAGAATGAATCACTACTTGGATTCTTTCTGCGTCTCCAGTAGGATGTGCACCTTCTGGGAAAGGGCCTATGTTCGGGACTGGTCAGAGCATGGTGCACGAGAGTTGCTCTGCAAATACCTCTCATGCTGCACCTCAATGGGGAAAACACCTTGAAGACCCAGCACTAAACAGAGACTTCAGAGTCAACATAAACTTAAGTTCTATACAACCTACTACCTGCAAGAAAGCTGCACTGCAACCAGGATCAACTTACATGCAAACCCAAAATAACAATAAAATTAATGAAAAGAGAGGAGCAAGAATGGAACAAGGAGTAGAAAAGAAAAACAAGCTCCTGGTGCCAGTGGCAGGGCAGTCGCTGGGATTGAGGCCTGCTGAAAGCAGAGCAGACCACAGCACTGAGCAGATGCCTCAGCTCCTCCAGCTACAGCTGCTAAGAATATCAATCACATCTCTCATTTATTTTAAAATACTTTAAATGACTCTGTTAGATTTAAATATTTTCTTCCAAAAAAATTGTTACAATCCTAGAGCCTTGGAAAGCCACTGGGTGAGTGGAATTTCTCCTCTGTTTCTGAGAGTTTGATAATTTCTAAAATAAACCAGCAACAGGAAGATTAACTGGAAAAGAGACAAACATGTTGGTCGGGTGCACAGTGACATCACAGGAAAGCGCGTGTCTGTAATAGATAAGCTTGACCGAGTCAGCGTGACTGGCTTGGGGCTCCTCTAGGGGTCAGTGTGGCACACTTCTGGGCGTGTCTGCTTGGGTTGTGGAGCTGTGAGCTTAGGGATCTATCTCTGGACTCTGGCTCTTTCCTCTCCGTCACTGTTCCCCTGCTCTGCTTCCCAGCCACCATGAAGGAGTCAGCTTTGCTCTGCCAAGCCCTTCCACCACGATGCTTCTGCCTTGGTGCCAGATGACCATGGACTAAATCCCCTGAACCCGTGAGCCAAACTAAACTTCTCCTCCTTTCAGGTGTCGGTGTCAGGTGTTGTGTTCCAGCGCTGGAACGCCGACTTCTACAGCCCCAATAATCCAACAATACTTAGAAGCCTGTACACTCTTCCTCATGGGGGAGATATGAGAGGGATCTGGTGACAATTTTAGTAATTAGTTCTGAAGGGGCACAAATGGGTCTGAAGAAGAGACTACAACAGACTGGGATAAAGTTCTTCTGGGCTCTGGGCACAGTGTTTAAATTTAGTCTCTGCTTCTAGGAGTCAACCTGCCAAATTTAATATTATAGGGAAGGGGCTCAAGATATTTGCAGTCCTGGGAAAACACACCTCAACATAAGAGAACTTCAGAGAAAATGCCTCCCTGCTCCTCAGCAGAGGCAGGGCTTTGAGAGAGGATGTAGGAGCTCAGACAGACTTTGGTCTTGGAACGACTACTTTTTGTAATTCAAACTACGCTGAGGTCAACATGTCATACTTTGAGCTCTCAATGGAGGTCAGGTCCAGGCTGGCTATAAGCTTCTGAAAACGTGTAAAGGGCTGTATCAGGTTCAAGGAGCAAATATTTTTTGTCATTTTCTCTACTGTCTGATTTCTGTAAAAGCTTAGTGTGTGCTAATGCCAATTCTGGCCTGGGCACATTTTGCAGATTGCTATAAATAGAATACCATTCATTTAATTGAGTATCTTTCATGTGTTGAAGCATGTGCCAAGCATTTTGCATGCATTATGTGTGCTATTTCTTTCTTAAAATCTTATGGAGTAGACATTGCTGTCATTTTACAAAAGTGTAAAAGCTCTGTGATGACAATTAGTTTTGTTAAAACCACACATCCAGGAAGTGGTAGAGCTTCAGGCTAAGAGGGGTGCAAATGCCTGCGGGCCTGGCCTCCCCACAACATCTCCTCCTCATTCCCTACTTCTTACAACCTGCTTCTCTGGTGTAATCCAAACTGGTTCATTTGAGCTTCTCAGCAGCTCAGAAAGACCATGGGGGAGCGGGGAGCCACATCCGTTGAAGATGGGTAGATGAGAAATTTTAGACTTTGAGTGGAGACATGTTCCCTTTTCTATCATCCTGGCATTTCACAGCACCCTTCTCTGCTATGTTTCCAGGACCATCCAGCCCCAGATCAGGACTAATGGGTAACGCCCATCTAACTCCATGATACATCCCCTGCGACATGGGTAAAAGTGAAGAGCTCTGTTAGAGTTGGACCCGCAGTTTCTTTTTTCTAGAACATAAAGGTTTTGTACACAAGAAAAGCATTCTTGCCACCCACATGTCCCTCAGGTTATTCCAGCATCATCTACTCCTCTGAGCTGTCTCCACCCACAGATTGCATTAGGGCTGGATAGTAGCTCTTTATGATTAAGTTGCTTTTTTAAGCTAGCAAGTTTCATTTTTAGCTCTTCATCATCTAGGAAGACAGCCCTAAAATCAGCGAATGTGCTCACAGCCTTGGGAATCAGGTGAAGTTGCCAAGGCAACAGCAGCTCCCTCTGATGTCACTAGGGGAAGAGCACTTCCCCAGAAAGGCGGCAGCTCGGGCCTCCCAGCTCAGCGCTTTGCCAGCTTTGTCTGATTTTATTGATTTTCTCAGTTTCTCAAGAACCCTAAGAGCTTTCCCCCTACCCCTACCTTCCTCATCAAACACAGGAAGGGAGGAAGTAGCCTTTTGTAACAATTCCTTTTCTCTCTGGCTGCTCTCTGGCCAAAATCAACAAAAAACCTTGAGACAGAAACCAGAAGGGAATCCCAAACAGTTCCCAGGCCAATTTATCTGTGACTTCACTTTGAGATTCCAGGGAGGAGAAAAAGGGGGGGGGGAGAGAGAGAGAGAGAGAGAGAGAGAGACCTGGGGAGGGTCTGCATTCACACTCCAGAGCAGAAACAGGAGCAAATCTGTCCAAAAGAAAAGTAAGGCCCTGTCCCTCCACCCGTTTCCACATAGACCTCAACTAACATGACCTTTGAACACTGCCAGTTGCCCAGCAATGTATAGTCATGTGCCATGTGACACTGTTTGGGGCACTGATGCCAAAATATCCTAAGATTCTATCACCTGGTGGCATAGTAGCCATCGCTAGTGGAAGTAACATCTGTGATGTCAGAATAGCCACAGAATTACCTAATCACACCATTTCTTAGATATGTGCCTTTGTTAAGTGGCAGGCAACTATCTGAGGTTTTTCTCCCATAGAATAAAAAGATGTTGGCCAGGAAGAGGAAGGCAGGGCTGCCTGATGGTGAAAGCAACTTACCAAAGTTTAGGGCTCCCCTTTCAGCATGTGAAGCTGCTTTGGAGGAACGCCCAGCCAATGACTGCATTTTCCAGCAATCACTGTATATTAGTCAGCTTTCTGTCACCATAACAAAAATCTCGAAGCAAGTAACTATTAAAGAAAAGAGCATCGGCCGGGGATCCAGCTCAGTGGCACAAGCAGCTGTCTGGCAGTGTAAGGGGGATGGAGAGAGAGAGAAAGAAGAGAGAGAGAGAGAGACACAGACAGAGACAGAGAGAAACAAAGTCACACACAGAGACAGAGACAGAGACAGAGACAGAGACAGAGAGACAAAGAGACAGAGACTTTATTAAAGATAAGAGGTCCAAGACCAAGGTTTAGTGGTCCCATCAGCTTGGCCCTCTGATTAGTGTAGTGGATGGCCACATGTAATATTTGATCACATCACAGGTTAGAGATGGACAAAAATAAACAGGATTTATGATCTTTTCTGAGAACATTCCCCAGTGACCTAAGAACCTTTCAGGAGGTACAACCTCATCAGAGTCCACAGCACCTCCCAAAAGCATAACCTGGGGACCCTGCCTTTATTATGTGGGCTTTAAGGATACTGCCCATATTCAAAGCACAGAACTCTGTACACAGGCCTATATGACCAGTTCCCTCAATAGAAGGCAGTAGAAGTGATGTGGGCCATTTACAAGTCAAGATGAGGTTTTCTTCCTAGTTTCTCTCCCCTTTCATAGCCTAAGGTTAAGATGGCAAAGCAGTAAGAGTAGTGTGTGCGCCTGAATTACTGCTATGCACACTTACTGAGTCAGAAGTAAACCCTGCATTGGCAGTGGGATTTCAATGGGTCTGTGTTACAGCAGTGAACATTAATTCAGCCTTATGATTAGCACAGCAGGTCAATGGGACCACGCCTCACACTGAGGATTTTAGGATCCAAGAGGCCAGCATAGCCAAGACCAGAGCGAAAAGCCACCAGCCACTCACTGAGCACACAACTTGCTCTAGTCGGATCCAGCTGTCATCCAGCCAAACTCTTCAATGTGACTTTTTTTTGTCCTCAGAACACAGGAGAGGTAAAACACAAGAGGAAGGCAGGAGGGAGGCAGAGACAGGGAAGATGAGAGACGCTGAGGAAGATGAATCTGCGGAGGCTGAGAGTCTGCTCAGTGGTAGGCGTGCATCTTCCAGAGCTGCTATGACCCTCCAAATAGCAGCTTTGCACGCTGCACTTGCTGGGTGGTGGCACGTGGCCAAGGATATATGAGTGAGGTCAACATCAAACCTGCCCCTCTCGTACTAAGCCTACCTTTCCTCTGAATTCACCCAGAGGAAAGGCCTAAAGCAGCAGCCCCCTGGGGTCTCCTACATGTGGTAGTGCTGTATGCACTGTGCACTGAGGCTGTGGACTGGTGCTGGCTTTGACTAAGGCCAGGCCACAAAGTCTTGACATTACACTCCAAGGAAGAAAAATCTGATAAACAAAACTGAAAAGTTCATTCTCACAGCAAAATGAAAAAAGGCTGTCACCCTCTTCCCTTCCTAGCCCTCTTCTTCCCAGCTCAGAGCCTGATCCTAGCCAAATTCACTCCCCCATTTGGAAGGGAGAAGCCAGGAATGTTCTTGGCTGCCAGGAGTCAGAGGAGGCATGTTGGGTTTGACTCCAGAGGATCTGATCTGCTGTAGAGTAGGGATGATGCAAGGTGGAATCAAAGGAGCTGGCGAGGAGGAAGCTGGGGATGATACCTGGGGACAAGGTAGAAAGGGAAGGAAGACAAACAAGGTTCCAGAAACAATGCTTCAGAGATTTAGAAGGGGTGATATGTCCCCTAGAGAAGAAAAGTAAAACTCTGCAGTTAAACAATTGCTTACACAGAACTCCATGTAAGGAAATATCAGTATCTCTTGCAAAATTAGTCACTGAGCAAGTATCATCATTCAGAAAGAGAGAAATTTTTCCAATCTAAAAAATTGGCACAACCTTTTCTGAAAAGTAACCTGGGTCTCCCTACTTTAAATGTTCAAGCCCTTGGACCTAGCAAATCTACTTCTAGGAAATTAATCAACAGAAAAGCCTCTTGCTCTTGGAAACGGATAGGGAAATCAGGGCAAAGATGTTTATGTTGATCAGAGGTGCCCTTTGGAGGTGACTTGCCTTTGAAATTTTGCCAACCATTTCATTTTATGGGAAACATTATGCATCTGTGAGCTGACCCAGATGAGAGCGAAGACACCATTTGCCCTTGTAGAGGAGCCAAGACCCAGTATTTCTTTTCTAGCTGGCCTACACCATGACATATGAGTCCCTTAAAGACAGAAAGAAACCACACTTGCGTCTCGGCTCACGTTCAGCGCTGTCAGGAATCCCAGCATATGCATGTCCAGTCCTATTTGCTAAACAGATTCATGCTTCATGATTATGGGTTGAATTATGCTTTTGTCTTCATCAGTCCAGTATTCTAGAAGCAGAATTAGTGAAGAACTGCTTCCACCTGCAAGCATCAGCTACTCTCTGTCAGGGGAAGTCAGCGAGTCTCAGGAAAGGACAAGGAAGAAAAATGTGGTGGGCAATTTAAGTTTTCAAGATGAAATAAATTAGAAATTTTAGCTTGTGGTCTGTATCTTGAACCTTCTGATACTATAGGTAGTTCTTTTCTGGGGAAAGTTCTATGTACCTTTCATGGACTTTTCAAACACAAATTAGGTTCATGACACTCCAAAAATGAAAACTGATTGAGAAATACTGAGATAAGAGATTTCTTACTCTCAGAAGCGAAACATTGTCAAATAAAGTCTACCCAGGAGGAATACTCCAAGATGACTGGGAAGTCATCTGAAAAGGCCCATGTCACAAAAACACCTGCAAGTGACTCCATAAAATAAGCTGTCACAGTGATGCTCCAGTTTTCCTTTTGCAAATTACTAATATGATATTTCAAAGTATTACAATTTAGAGATGTGTTTCTTATAAAATGCCTACTTCAGTTCATTAAAATGTACTACTGGGCTGTGCCTGATTAAGTATGTAAAGGCATTTCTTGACACTTTTTTAAAGAAGAAGAAAATAAATTCTGAAGCAAACAAGCTGAAAGTTTGGGAAACACCTATAAAAAAAATACTGGAATCCAGGTAAATGCATCTGCATCATAAAATTGTTAATCAAACACTTCTAGGCAAGCAGTCAAAGCAACCGATTTTCTGTGACAGCTTTTCATTAAACTTAGTAAATAAAAGAGGAATGCTATTAAAATATTTCCCCAATCCTTAGACTATTGCCTTCTCTTCCAATATAGCCACTATCATTTTACCAAAAGAGCAACCAATTTAGCTTCAAATAATTGCTTTTAGAAATCTCTGCTGCTTGGCTAACTGTATTGCCTTTCTAGAGGTGTATTTGGTGTCCCTGATATTTTACCATGAACCAAATTATATTAGCTAGGCAGAAATTTTCCATAGCATGTTTTAGTACATCCTAGCATTAACTTTTATCATCTTCCCAATCACTTTCTACTGTAAAGGAGTGGATAATACGGCACTTCCAGGGACAGAACTTCCCAGCATACTCCACCTTTTATCTCTCCACCACATCCCATTCTCTCTCATCCTTACCATTGACCTACAAATTAATAAATAGCTACTTCTGAAGCTACTTAGCGCTCTGCACAGGGAGAGGATAGGATCACCAACACCTTTATTAGCACTTATCTGCCTGCTAAGTGCTATAAAAAGCAAATTAATCACAGGCAGTGCATGCTCTCCAGTTGCCTACCAATCAAATAGAAAGAATTCCCATACTTATACTCAGAAAGACAGCTGGGTGTAAGAGGACACAAAGAACTAACCTGGACAATGAGTAGCTTAGCTGAAAAATTGCAATTTAATTTTATACTAGTTAGATAAATGATAGAAATGCATTGCTGAAAAATATACACACGCATACAGATTCATGGCATTTGTACTTTGTATGCATGAAAGCTGACTTGAGATCAAGCATTACTCCTGCATGGGCCTCCTCCTGTAAGCCAATTGCAGGAATGTGAGCCAAGTGACTGGTGCTCTAGTGACTCAGGTTCCAAATTCTTATCTCCTAATTTTTTCTGCCTCTGGTGGTAGTGATCACTAAAATGGTGGCATTGGTTAGCTTCTTACTGCCTCAACTTTTCCTCCCTGATGGCCATGGCCAGTGAGAGGCTGAGGGACCTAGGGAGGAGCTGCAGCAGCTGCAAGAATGGGACACAGGTCACCAGAGTACCCATGGGAACAGATCCAGCTGAGATGTGCCCAGCACAGAGCCAGGGCCAGCTGAGTCCGGGAAGCTTGGGAAAGGGAGAGCACATGTGTGGCTGGACCTCAGGGCTGTGGGAGCAATGAGGAGCAAAGGCTGAGGCTGTGTGCGCCACACAGCTCTGGGGGTGCCACTCACTCTCAACCACTGCAGATCTGCAGAGTTATTTTGGCAACTTTCTGGAAGCTATCAGAAAAGTGTCTTGGGCCAATGAGATAGCTCAGCAATCTAATATGCCTGCTTAGGCAAGCTTAGGCAAAGCGCAGGAACCACAGTCCAATCCCGGGCACTACATGCCATGCCAGCCCTGCCCACAGGGTGGGCTGAACCTGCCACAAAAAGAAAAGTGTCTTGACGAAGGATGCATGACAGACCTTTGATGTGAGAGTGGGATGAATAATGCCAAGCTCAAAAGCAAGATCACAGACTAGACCCTGGGGCTTTAGGAGCCCAAGGCACTCATGTCACCATTCATAGCTGTTACCCACATCCCTCCCCCAGAAGCCTGACCTCAAGTGAGGTCTGTTAGTCCATCCAGAGGCTCACTGTGCTGCTATGCCCAATGTCCTACACTTCTTAGAACCAGACACGCCCCACCTTTTCTGTTGAAGCTCCATCTTTCTCCCCTTGCCTGAGTCGGAGCGATATAGTCAGTAGGACATATTGAGTCTCAGCTTCCCCACTTGTAAATCAGAGGTCATAGCACCCATTCTGCAGGCTGTGGAGAGAACTAAGGGGTGCTATCTGCCGCCTCTTACTACTTCCTCCAGATCTTGCAAGCCAGCCCAAGGAGCTGTTCTTGGTGTGGGAGATACAGGTGCATTCAGCCAGAGGCCTCTGTGTCCTGAGACAGTATGGCAGCAAGCCCACTCCCGCTGTAGGCCAAGACATCCTTACAACCAGACCAACAGTCCTTCTCCTCTTTAGAACACAGAACCGTTCCACAGGGCCACTGCTCACCACAGAGCATGGCCCTTGGTACTTTGGTGATGGCCTGGGCTTCAGGAAGTTCTGGAAAATACATGCTATTTGTTTTAGAAAGGGATCAAGTACCCCTTATCTTAGTCTCAATAGCATTATATTATTAATTAATTAATTAATTGGTGCAGGGTCTCACTATACAGTTTGAACTCATAATGATCCTTCTGTCTCAGCCTCCCCAGTGTTGGTATTACCAACATCGCCAACACGCCCAGTTTCAGTGGCCTGCTTGGTGCATCCAGGGTTCTGAGGCCGGCACAGCATATGACACTAGGGATCAACCCCAGGTCCTTGCACTTGCCAGGCAGGCACTTAAACCGCTAAGCTATCTCCCCAAACTCTAAGACATTAATTTTTAATAAAACTTGAGAGTCATAATTCTCTCTCCCGAGGGAAATAGGTTGGTTCCTGGGACCAAGGCCTCCAGCTGACATGCTACAAGTAGGTCCCTAGTGTGCCAGAAGGTTCTGGAAGGCTCTGGGGCTGCTGAGTTGTGAGTAAAGAGCAAGAGACACAGGGCTGGACCATTGTTGTGCAGCAACCCCCGGTGAGTGTGTAGCTGAGAGTGTGGTGCCGCTGGTGCCTTTCTCTGTGCGGCATGAGGAGGTGAAGGTTGAGATTTCCTAACAATAGCCCCTTCAGTCCCTTCCTTTCTTGCTCTATTGTGGGGAATATGAATAAAGTTTCTCTCACACAGCCATCTGGCAAAAGGGAAGGGGGGTGCTTCCTCTTTCAAGAGGGAAGGCTTGCTTCCCTCTACCTGGATTGGCTGCGGGTGGATTGGTCAACAAGGAAAAGCAGATTTATGTGCATAAGAGAAGAACTCAGTGGTGAGTAGCTCCCTGGTTAGTGGAGGAGTGTGTCTGTGTGTGTGTGTGTGTGTGTGTGTGTGAGCGCCCACGCACACGTAAGTGGATCCAATATTTTCACAGTATATTGTTTTTCAATTTGCTTATAAGATTTATATGAAGTGGCAGGAATTTTACTTTCTGAAAACAGAACACTGGTTAATATTCAGTAGTAAGAGGTGATTGGATCCTGGACAGAGGCAAAGGTCAACAGTTAGCTATGGAAGGCTTCTGAAAAGTAGTCTTTAACTAAGGAGGCCTCCATACTAGCCACAAAGCTAGCTCCCATGGTCAAGTCACAAGCCTCAGCAAAAACAAAAACAAATAAGCACACAGAAATATAAGAAAACAAGGCAAGAAAAAAAATGCCTTCAAAAACTCCCAACCCCAAGGCTGT
>PVKN010027967.1:0-13379 GCA_004027915.1 Capromys pilorides
AGGACATACAAGGAATACACATTATCAATCAACTCATTACATTTATATGAAACACATAGAGCAGAATAAGTATTCTTCTCAAGTTCATAAGGAATGTTCACCTACAAATGTAATATTAGGGTCTAGATTTTATGCACTGCGCCAGTCTCAACAAATTTCAAAGAAGTCAAGTTATACACATCACAGTTGATGATCTAATTAAAGTACATCAGAACTTATATGCAAAAACATACATGGGGAAGGCCGGCGAGATAGCCCAGCAGACTAAAGCACACGCTTAGCAAAGCACAGGGACCAGAACTTGATCCCTAGCACCAGATGCCACACCAGCCCCACCTCTGTGTGTGCTGAGTTGGCCACTGAGACTAGAGGTGATAATCCCAGTGCTGGGAAGGCTGAAAACAGGAGGATCACTCAGAGTCTGAGCTGCATAGTGAGACCCTATACCTAATATAATTATTTCCCCAAATCTTCCAATACTTATAAGATAAAAAAAAACACTTCTTAATAA
Source organism: Capromys pilorides (assembly GCA_004027915.1). NCBI lineage: Eukaryota > Metazoa > Chordata > Mammalia > Rodentia > Capromyidae > Capromys > Capromys pilorides. The sequence continues at coordinate 512 of PVKN010027967.1, forward strand.
ACTGTGAATTGAAGAATAAATCAAAAGAAAAACCTGTATCATTTTTTCATTTTCCTCATAAATTGAAGGGCTGCAACATGAAGTTTTAGGGCTGTTTATTTGTTTGTTCTATTTATTTATTGGATATAGGGTCTCACTACCACGGATCAACCCATGACCTTGTGCTTGCCAGGCAGGTGCTTAGACTCCCAAGCTATCTCCCCAACCCCCGTGAAGTTCTCATACATGTATACATAATAAAGCCATCACTACAGTCAAGCAAGTTATCATCTATCACTTGCCAGTTTCTTTTTCTAACAGTACTCAAAACAATGGAAAGCACAACATATAGGAATCTACGAATCGAGATGATAAGCATCATTTTGTATCATTTAGCATCTATATTAGAAGGCAAGAGAAGACACAAGTCAATTACCTCAGTTTTCACCTGGGAAAACTAGACAAGAAGAAGCAAAAGAAACCCAAAGTAACTTGAAAAGAGAGCAACAATGAATATCAGAGTGAAAATCAATGAAACAGAAAAACAATAGCGAAAATCAATGAATTAAAAATATGAATATTTGATAAAATCCATAAGACTGACAAAGTTCTGGCTGGAACTAATAATGGATGAGATATTAATAAGAGACGAGACATTACCTCACAGTAGTAAGAATGCATGTTGTGACATTGTTACAGAATAAAAGGATATTCAAAGGATGATGAAAGACTATTAGCACAGGCTATTACTTGATCACTAAATATTTGAAAAGTTAAGTGAAAGGGATAAAGTCCTTGAAAAACACAAATCATCAAATTTAAGGAAAAGCAAGTGATGTGAGTAGAACTACCTGTATTAAAGAATTTAGATTCATAATTAAAAATTTCCCCACAAAGTCCACGAAGGACATACTAGTTTCAGATGAAGTTGTTTAGTGCACTTAAAGGAAAAAAAAAAAAACTATGTAAACTTTCAAAAAATTAAACAAAAAGTCACTTTTCTCAATTTTTACATGAATTGAGCAATATGCTGACAAACATTTTAAGAACCCAAAAATGACAGAATAATACTCTTCCAACAGAGTCCAGTAGCCTGTTAAAAGTATGATATGCCTGGAGCAGGTAGGACTTTACCTATGGAATACTGGTTTATCATCCAGAATTAAATTAATATGGCATGGCATATTAACAGAATAAATGACAACAGCTATATAACAGTCAACAGACCTAAAATTTTAAAAAAGTCTACATAAACTATATGGAAATAGGAACAAATTTTAGATATATCTTGTAAGTGCTATTGTTACAATATTACTAAGTTACTTAGGATGGATGTATTTAGTGAAGTAGCATCACTATTAAATACTTGGTAATTAGCACTACTAGTTTGTGAAGTGCTTATTCATTCAGCAGTGTCCCTAAGTATTTGGTAAACATCTACTAGGTATGTGAGACTAAAACTTGGATCTATAAGAGCATTAGGGAAAGCAAGAGACAAAACATTGCCTACAATATTAAGAATACAGGTTGTGAAATTATTGCAGAATAGAGAGATGACCTCAGTAGAGATCACATCCTTGTAACTGTTGACATTATCACTACAATTGTGCCTTTATTCTTCTGGTCAGACTGTTCCTTAATTGACAATGGTATCACAGACAACTTTGACTTTGTCTAGAAAGGTCTGAAGTTACCGTGCACCCCACTGCCATCTTGTCATGGCAGGCCTGTGAAGATTCTATTTCTACTTCTGAGACCTAAATGGACTTAAATGCAATGATTTTCTACACGCCTTCTCACTTACCAGAATAAAGGTGCTTAGTACTGTTGTTGTTCTAGATTACAACAGTGAAAAACAATAATGCTTTATTGTTGCATAGCACTTTATACTTTTCAAGTCTTTTCATCTCATTTTCAAAATTCTGTGAGCTAATGAGAGAAGGCAATAATCTATTTTATGGTGGAGCAAACTGAGGCCCAGAGAGGTTAAGTGATGTACTGATTATTCAAAGATATTTAATTGCTACAGGAAAACGGTATTTTTCTATATCCTTCAAGTTTCAAAAGAGAGTTTCATATATAAGCATTGTCCTTCTTGAATGTCATGGTACAAGTCCAGTTGTTTCCTCAACCATGTTCTTCAAATATATCCAATAATGAAAGTTGTCTAATACAGCTCCTAAGCTGTATGCCCAACAGTAATGGAGTTGATGATAGAGCATAAATACTCTGTTCTAAGCTGTTAAAAAATGATCCAACCAGGCAAGTACCTTTTGGGGGAAATTTAGGTCAAAGAGCAAAGAATCACATTATAACAGTTACAATCCGGAATAAAAAAATATTCTTTACACTTCTACAAGGTTGCTCTGAAATTTAGGTGCCTTACTGAACAATTTTCCAAGTGTCACGTAGAAATGTTTTTATTAAGCTGCTTTTTACACCTATATCATGAAGCTATGCACTCAACTGAACTAGAAAAATAATCACCTAACTCAAATTATTCAACTCAAAGCACTAGAAGTGTATCTTGGAGAGCCTTTACCCAGTTTTAGTAGAACTGCCTCTGCACAGCTGACAGGAAGAAATGAAGAAAGGTTTTCCTCTGCTATAAATAAAATACAGAAGTGGGGGATATTTGAAAATTGGCTGAATGGCTGTTCCTCTTTTAAAAGTCACTACATTAATGTGAAAAGAATTCATATTGTAAGTTGTGCATGATTTCTCCAAATGATTGCATACATTATTGCAAGTAATCTTATTTACCAGTAATTTTTAAAGTAAATTATATATATGTTTTTATATTTTAGATATTTAAATCAATAGACAAGTTAATCACACACATATATTTTACAAATAAGGTCAATGGTGAAAAACTAACAAAGACACTAAGAGATTAAGCTTCTAGGCACATGCAAAGCTCATTTTACTTTAATTATACAGTTCTTTAATTTGGTAATTATAAAATATTCCCTGACAAAATTAGTTTTAGTTACAAACTTAGGCATGTAAATTTCATACAGGCACCACTTTTCTGACACACTGTCAGAATGTCGCAGTTTTTAAATAATGACAGTACGTGGTACGACACCACTACTTTTTAAAGAAATGCTTCCACAAGAACTTAACATTCAGTTGTTTCTCCAAAGAAAATAGGGAATAAACAGCAGCAATAGTTTGCCACCCTAGGAAACAGAAAACTGACATGGTAAAATACCTTCAATTTGGGAGACTGATTTTGTAAAGAAATATTTAACATGAGATTAAACTAGTACCACCAGAGGAACCTTAACTAAACCAGTAATGATAGTTACACCTTACCAAGTGGCTAGGATTACAAACAAATTTCTACAAGTGTTATTCTTTACAGAGAGAATCTCAGTGGACTAAAGCACCTGCTTAGGCAGAGCGCAGCGGCTGGGGTTCATTCAATCCCTGGTGTGCTGTGCTGGCCCAACCCCCTAGGAGTGCTGAGATAATGATTTAGACTGGGGGTGGTGGTGCACGCCTGTAGTCCCAGTGCTTTGGAGGCTGAAAACAGGAGAATCACTACAAGTCTGATCTGTGTAGTGAGACCCTATAGATTCTGTATCAAATACAGAAATAAATAAACTACAGAGAGGATATATATACACACATATGTATATATACATATACATTATATATACATATATATATATATATATATGTATATATAATCAACTGTTTAAGCTTAGATATAAAATGTCCCTCACAAGCCTCGTGTCTTTAGAGGTGGGGCTCTCTGAAAACAAGTGGGTCATGGGAGCTCTAACTGCCCTGGATGAGTCCACAGAGAAGACCAGAATTTGGGGGCGCAATTCCAACATAATGCAAACTTAGTTCATGGGGGCTGGTTAGAGGAACAGGACACAGGAGTGTGACTTTGTCCTTGCCCTCACACGCGGCCTCCTGGCTGTGAGCCAAGCAGCTGTCCTCCACCACATCCTTCTGCTGGGCTAGCTGTGCCTTGGAGCTGGAGAACCATGGACCCAAACCACTGAAGCTGAGCCCAAACTCCCCCTCCTCCTTGTAGCTTATCCTCCCAGCTGCTAGGTCACGACAGGGAAAGCTGTCACCATGTTATGATGAAGGCACTGTTATCATAAAGGACAGACGTTCAGGGGCTGTTTTTACAGACTTCATTGCACAGGGCCGTGTTGCTTATCGGCACATAAACAGCAATTGAGTTCACAACTGAATATAAGAGTACAAGAGGTAAAAGGACAAACTAACAAAGAATGAGTAATCTAAAAAAGAAGAAGAATCTGAGCTAAGTAATGTTTATGGAGCAAATGAAATGGGGCTAGGCAAATGCTTCAATAACAACAACAATAATAACAATAATAGTGGCAACAACAACAATAATAGATAGTTGACCTGAAGATACATGTGCTGTGCTACTGTTCTTTCCATGTTACAGAGATGGCAGGCTAAAAGGAAGCACAACGGCTTCAAAGTTGTTCATGGCTCTGTATCTAGTGAATAACTGATTCTAAATTGAAAGTGAATTTTTAAAAAAGCCATAATAATTATAGAGATACCTCAGTTCATGCATGCTTTCATTTGCAAAAAAATTTGGTTTGCCAATGGCAAAATTTTATTTTTGTTTGCATCTAGTGACAAACATGACCCTGGCCATTTTTCCCCACACAAACACAAACATGGCCATCTTTTCCAGAATCAGAACGAATAAAGATCATGAACTGAGGTACCACTGTTTATGACTCATATTAGCAGTATACCACCCTGAATAAAAAATTACAAACTGTAGATGTTTTGGTGGCTAAAACAATTTTTGAATTCTATTAACTCATGCCTTACTTATGCTTGCTTCTTACGTATGTGTTAGTCTCCAAAACAAAATTTTCCTCCTATTCTGTAAATGCTATCATCTCTTCTTTATCCATTGCTTCTGCTGATAATTAGGGGAAACAGTAATTTGAAATCAACCTAAGTACAGCTTGACTTACTGTCCTGCTCTTTTTTTTTTTCCTTCCCTCTATAAGAAAAGTAGTCTCCCTATCCTTTGCAAAATAAGCATCAGCTCACATTTTTCCCTTTTCCCATTAATTTTGTTTAATGTTCCACCTACATTTTCAAAATAGAAAGATCTCACTATTACCCACTCTTTACTAGGCTTTAGGAGAATGCAGGAAGCAAAAGCAGTAGGAACGTAGCCTTAGACCAGGGTTCACAGGAAACCTCTCTAGATCTAGACTACGGGCGCCTCGTCTAACCCCAGGACCTTGGATTTCTTGGTCACAGTCCCATTTGCTGAAGAAGCTGAAAGATAGTAATCTAGGATTATTGATGATATAAAGACTGTGAAGCTCCTAGAAATACAACAACAGAGTCAAAAAAAGAGTGAAAAAAGCTTACTATGATGGAGTCTATGGCAGAGATAAAGGATATACAGAACAAAATCAGCATATTCTTGTTTAGTTTACATATTTTTTCTCTCTGAGACAACTATTAAGTGTTTCAGATTTTCTTCCACTCTTTCCATTAAATGTGTTCCTTCTGAGTTTCTTGGTTTTTCTCTCCTTGTTTTCAAGGTTTTATCTCCTAAGGGAGGAAACCTTTCCTGAAAGAATGTCAACAGGTGGAGAGTAGACCAACAGTTCTGTCCACATGCACAGCGTACTCAGTTCATAGTAGATCAGCCTTATTTTTCTCTCCTGCGCCCCCATACCCCAGGTGTCCGGAAAGTCTCAAATTCTGTGGCTCAACTTTTTTAAGAACATAGCTTCCAAATGCTGCTGACAAGAAGAGTGGTCTCCTCCTGTGTTGGATAGGGAGGCAAAGAGTCTGGACCCATTAGAGTCCGGGCAAACAAATATTCTGATGCTCAATGTCAACCTTCTTATGCATCTTCTAAAAATTTGCTAATATGCCTTCCTGTATTATTTCCTCTTCTGTTCTCTTTTACCTTAGGGCTTATATTTTAAATTTTTTATTGTAACTGTATTGTTTTTAAAAGTAATGGAAAGAAATGTATTTTATTAATACAGTGATCATCAATGATCTATAAGTGTATTAAATGTGAGATAAACTGTAATGGTAACCAGAACACACTATATTAGGATACTGATAGAGACACCTAGTCTTCCACAGTGAGACTCATATTATTTCTACTTTATTAATATTTCCTTTGGGAATAGTTTTTTTCATATTTTTTATCTATTTCTACTGAGATTTTTTTCCTTTGATCTATTTCTGTCATTAATTTTTAATGAATCCTTAGCTCTCAACTATCACTGGTGTAGTTTAATTATTCCTTTAACACATTGCTAAACTAAATTTGCTATTTTACACTTAGATATTTGCCCATTTATGAGTGATCAGTTTGTAGATGCATATGATACCTCCTGTCAGGTTTTACATTCGAGATTACATGATATTCAAAACCACTAACTGTAATAATTTCTATTGATTTCTCCTCACAAAACTAAGAATTACGGCTTAAAATCTTGAAAAGACTACTGGTAAAAATTGTTAAAGAATGACTCTTTTTCTAAAAAAAAAAAAAAAAAAACTTTATTTATGTTATGGCGGGCTCAGCCTGCCCTGGGGGGTGGGACTGGGACAGCATATGGTGCCAGGGATGGAGCTCTGGTCTCTGTGTTTGCCTAAGCAGGTGTTTTAGACTGCTGAGCTACCTCTTCAGTCCCAAGAATGATTTTTTTTTTAATTATTTATTTATTTACTTATTTATTTATTTATTTTCCAAGGGTCTTGCTATGCAGCTCTGACTCATAATGATCCTCTTGTCTCAGCCTCCTTAACTCTGGGATTCCAGGCATGCGCCACCACATCTGGTTTCTGGGCCTGGTTATGCACCTGGGGTTTCGTGGCTGGCACAGCATGTGGTACCAGGGACGAAACTTGGGTCCTTGAGCTTGCTGGGCAGGCATTTAAATTGTCAAGCTATCTCCCAGACCCAAGAATAATTCACTAATGACTATATTTTATTTTCTCCATCTCAAACACAGCAGTTTTCCACCGTGAAATTATAAGTAATTAATCACTGATTTTTTTTCCCATGTCATCAAATTCCATTGGGTAGCAAATTACAATTCTATTTTTATTAAAATGTCAATTTAATTTCAAATTATTTACTCATTTTTAAAAAATAATTGATCTAGCAGTTAGATCCAGAAATTTTTAGTAATTGTTTTGAAGAAACTAGTCTTGTGTGTATGCATACTTTTTGCTTTTATTTTCATAGGTTATTCCTCTTAATATCATGTTTAAACTTCATGCTTTTAAAAATATTCCTACTGGGCTGGGGAGATAGCTCTATGGTCTAAGTGCCTGCCTGGCAAGCACAAGGATCCAAACTTCATTGCCAGGACCACAAACTGTGCTGGTGCCGGAACTTGGCGTGCTGGTGCACAACTATAACCTCAGTGCTGGGGAGGTTGAAACAGGAGGATCACTAGGAGTCTGAATGGCAGAGTGAGACCCTGCACCAAATACAGACACACATATGTACGTACGTACATACATACATACATACATACACAGTTTAAAAAATTCCTACTTTGGGGGGTGATAGGATCACTGGGAAAATACTGAACATTCTGTTTGAAATGTGTGCAATTTTGATGGATCTTTTGAGGTGTTTTGTTTTTCACCAGTCTTACATGCTCTAAAGAACCAAAAATTGCAGATTTAATTTTCTGTATCCAGTAGTTTTCAGTGGCTTGTTTCTCCCTAGTTGTTTATGTTACAAAGCGTTTTTATTATTAATTTCAGATTTAACCACAACAGGATGGCTTCGTCAAAAGTTCCTTCACATTTGGAGGTAAGCCCAATCTCTGTTTTCCAACTACTACAAAACAAATGCCGATTTCTCTACCAAACTCTCTCTCTCTCTCTCTCTCTCTCTCTCTCTCTCTCTCTCTCTCTCTCTCTCTCCCCCCCCCACCCCCTCAGAAGGAGAAATTTCCTTCAGCTTCAACCCAAAAAGGCCAAATTAAGATGAGCCATTTAAAAAACCACCACTCTGAAATTTTAAAAGATTTTATTACTATACTAATTACAATTCACAAATGCTCAATGGCTAGTACCAAGTAAAGTGATAAGAAAAATTGTTGTGGAGCCTCATATAATAGGCCTCTTCCTAAGTGCCCTCTCCTTCAACGGCCACCTTGTTGAATATACTAATTGAAAGGCGTTTTCATTAATTTTATTAGGAAAACTATCTGCCAGAAAAGTACCAGCAATGAAGTTTAACTGACTAGGGAAGATCTTGTTCTGTTGCTTAGAAAATCTCACAGATATTTAAGCAAACCCAGAAATGGCAAATGCTTGAAAAAATAAAAAGCATCATCTTTAAGGTGGGATCAGGGCGCCCCTCGGTGGAACTATGGCTACAGTCTCAACCTTTCCAGGGTAATCCAATTTCCACCAGAACATCTCAGTTTTCAGCCTGGAAAATGTCAAAGTGAGGAAATAGAGAAATTATTAAGTACTGGTATGACACTTACTCATCTAGTAAAATTTATTTATAATGCCAAAGAAACAGACAGTGTGGACTTTAAAGCAGCTTAAGTGTCTACGTGACCAGAAAAAGCGCTGCGGTTGTGTGCTGTGCTAGAGGAATCTACACTCACGTCAACATGCGGGCTCTGGGCTTGGGCCCCCAACAGCAGCAGCTTCCCTGGGCCGGGGCGCCCCGCCCCGCCCCGCCCTGCCCCGCATGCACAGGACCATTGGGCTGCTGGTCTCACTTGCGCCCTGGGAGCCCAAATTTTCAGGTAATGCAGTTTATCATTTCAAGTAATTTAATGAGTCCCTGTTACCTGCCAGACAACACTGTAAGTCATAACATAGAACATTAAAAAGATTTTTATGGTCTTTTCCCCCAGTAAGCCTGTACCAGGCCACGACTTAACCTCAAATAGGATAATTTATTATTTTTTTAAAAATCATTCTAATATTTGTGTGTCCACTTGATAGTTATTTTGTACCTCTTTGGCAGTTAAAGCTGATAAAAACAAAAAGAAATAAGTTAAATCTGGTACAGAATCAAAAGCTCAATTTTACCATATGAAGAATAAAAGTACCATTTCTTAGTCCCTTTTCTGTCAGAGGGCATTAAGAGGCATGTAAGCTAAAATTTCAAATATATGTACTAAATAATAAGCTAACTAAACACAGCACCTTTTCCTTTCATTAAGAAAACTTTCTCATTGTTGATAATTAAAGATGACTAAAGATCACAATTAAGTATCTAAATGAGTATTTAAGATAAATGGAATTCAGAAATGTACGGTGTGCCTGATTGACTAAAATTAACCAAATCTGAATGTGACTGGTGAAAATGTTGTTGAAGGAAATTAAAGCACAGGCGAACTTAAGTTGTTAACCCTCCAGGAGAGAAGCTTAGTGATACTATTACTCTATAACATAGGTACTTAAGCTTAACATCACTGTCTTTCCGACTATCAAATGCCTTAGACTTAAGATGGAAATGGTATTTTCCATCAATCATTGATTCTAATAAATCCCTATAGAATGTGATTTTTAAAAAGTTACACATTTTTACACAGAAATTTAGACATCTAACCATATACAAAAGTGTAGTAGGTCAGTCCTATGGCATTTTTCCTTGTCTCTTACTCTTTTATTACCTTTTTTTTGGTTTGTATTTTTAAAAAACAAATATTTACTTGAGAGAGTATAGCAATAATTGAAATGACATTAGAAGCAGCATACATCTAAAAGACCAGAATGCCAGGCATTCCAAGCTTGGTGTTAGTATTACACATTGCTATCCTCAGTGTCAAAAACCTGTTGGAGATTCTTAGGACCATTGTCTAATTCATCCTGTGTATATAAGTGCATGGTTTTGTCCCTGGTATGTTTCCTAACTTTTCTGCTTACTATCTCTTCATTGTTTAATGTATAGTGTCCCTAAGGACAGTCACCTAGAGAGAAAGCATTCTCTCAGACTTTCACAGAGAGCAAACTGGTCAAGCAAGGCTGACTCATCCAGATGGCTGATATTGACAACAGTTCTACAAAGCACTGTACATAGTTTCAAAGTAAATCCTGAGGGGATTTGACTGACCTTGTCAGATACAAAAGTTACATGTTTTGTTATATAGGTCTTGCTTCAACTTGGCCTTAACCATCCAGCAGAAAAGTTTAACCACGAGGCATAAAAAGTAAAGCCATATTAATATGTTGAGCTGTAAAAGGCTCAAGTCAACAGTTTCCAACATTGCCAGCTCTGCCAATTACAAAATATTGGACTATGGATACAACTACTGTCTCTTAGTTCAACAAGAAGAAATATTTGTATCAATAGTGTTTAGAAAAGTTATCATGTCTGCATCTTGTACTCTGAACAACTACTATGAAGAACACATGCATTGTATTAATTATTGTGGCTATCCTACTAACGTGTTTTGACATTGTCCCATTATTTCTTATTAAAAGTAATAAATAAAGCATTTAATAAATAAATAAAAAGTATAGGCGATAACTTCTACCAGGCGAAGTCTCTTTAATTCTCCGTTTACCATTTGAAATACCTGAAAAGCAAAACCTAAAATCAGTTCCTACTTTCCATTTATCACTTTGGCAACAGAAATAATTGTTAATTAACCAGCTCAACTATACTTAGGTGTTACATTGGTGAAATCCTCCTTAATCTTAAATTTCCATGAATTTCCTCAGGGTTATTCACTTTAGGTTAGTAAAACCAGGAGGCCAGAATGCTAAACTTGCTGCTCTACCATTTGTTTTATATTACTCTTCCTACATGCTCCAATTTGCATAACTTTATTGTTTTGTGGATTCTAAGCTTGTGAATTTATTACTGAGGCACCTGCCAGTGTTACTGTATTTAAGAAACTGTCAGCAGTTTCTATTTTGGGATTCTAAGTTAGCTACAAAACCTCACTCTGGGTTGAATTCTGGCATGTGTTATAGGGTAACAAACCAAAAGTGAATTATTTTTAGAAAAAGGGAAGGGAGTGCAGGGGAAATAGTTCTTGGTGTTTTCTCTTTTTTCTCTTGAGGTATAGAAATATAAAATGAAAAACAGAAGTTGGTCCTTGCAGAATTATTGAGACATTAATTCCACTTAGTTTTTTTCTAAGTTAGTATTTTTCAATCTATTACCCTACATTGAAGACTAACGCCTTGAGGGGTTGTGGCAAAATATTAAAATTATCTGTTCTATTTACAGACAAGATACCTTGTGTGTGCATTAACTTTAGTAATGGAACAGCAGCTTCAGGAGAGAAGAGTTACTGAGTTAGGACTAGACCAGCAAACACAGAAACATCTGAAATACAACCTTCAAGTATCCATGGAGAGTGGCCTCTCATCACCCATGCTTACTGAAATTCAAAGAACTTCACTAAATTTTAAAGAATTAGGGAAGCTCTGAATTTCACTGACCATTTAAGGTTAATCTCTTTTTTAAAAGTATCTTAAATATCTAAAACTTTTGCAAAAAAAAATTTTTTGCAAAGCAGAGAGGCACAGAAGAGAGGTTTCAAACACAACAGAAAATAGGTATCTAAACACAAGTTTGGAAACATACATAGGCACAAGAGATTTAAGCCATAGAATACACCCTAAGGGTCTTAGACACAATGCATATAACACTACCAATTTTTAAAATACTAATAATGTAGTCAGCTATATGGTCACATCAACTGATTACAAATATCTTGAGCACTTCTCAGTGTCAGGCACCAAGTTGAAGAGTTAGGTTGGTGACTTTATTTAAAATACTGGGGAAGCAAGCAGAGTATATTATAAAATGAAGGGGAAAAAAATAAAATCTTCAAAAGACATGACCTACCACCAGGCACGATCCACGGGAGGCATATTCTGGCCTCCAGTGCTCAGCTACCCGCTCTCTCTGGCAGGTGCATCACCTCTGTAGAAATGGACACATCAGCTGAGGAGAGACCAGGGTCATCAAGCCTGGGGTCCTACCTTTCCCTCTTATGAGCATACTCAGTGAGTAGCTCTCTAATTCTAATTTAATTCTCTATAGCGTGACTTTCAGTAAATCAGCACTGGACTGGTTTACATGTGTACCTTAAATTAAACAACTCTGATAAAGCAATATATTTGCATTTTTGATCACATGTGAATATCATGTGATTTTGTCAATGCTATCCTATCCTTGCACAAAAACTCTAGACCCCATGTGCTGCCCAAGTGTCTGGGTTTCCCCGGCAAGGCTTCACTTCCTGGAACCTTGAGTCCAATTTTAACACTTAACAAGCTCTTTTTAAATAAATGAATGAGTAAATGCAGTGACACCTTGTGAAACCCCTGGAGGGAAACCATTTTTCCTAATAGCATGATGAAGTTGCTGTGTGGTTTTCTCTCCAATTTCAACAGGAACTAAGTTCAAAGAGAAAAAACAGTCATGGTTCAAGATTTTATTATTTCATTTTATTTTAATGGATTCCAAAAAATAAAAGAAGCAAAAGAGTAAAAGTGGAGGCTTCTAAACCATACCTCATTTCCACTCTAATGTTTTCCAGTTAATATTACTACTTAAATAAATATTTTTTAGACCATATTAGATTCTTCCCTACTTGCTGGCAGCCTGTTGAAGAAAGGAACTGGAGAACTCTCCTGCCCCAACCTCCTCTCTTACAAAGAAGCAAACTGATGTGATTATTTCATCTAATCCTGCAAAAATAAACAAAATAATGAAATAATAAAGAAGTTGTTCTCTGCTAATTAAAATAAGGAAGTGAGGTGAGTTGGAAGTTAGCTAGAAAACAGAAAATTATTTCAGGGAGACTCACATAACATACACCCAATTAAACATACTATTGCTTGCAGTTTATTCAACTTGGGTTGGCCCAGGCTCTTCAACTTTACC
>PVKN010027968.1:0-13378 GCA_004027915.1 Capromys pilorides
TTATGGCTCAAATAAGAATTATCTGCAGAAGTTCAGGTACTGAGAAATAAGCACTATATACTAGACACTTCTATTAAGATAACCAATTTTAAAAACATAACAATTATCACTCTGAGTCAGACCAGGAGTCCAGTCTGCACTAGACTTTAGGCCTCACAATGGCTCACAACATAATCTAGACAACAGAAGAGTTTAATTGCACCATCAGGGACCAAAGTCAGAGATGTCGCCTGGACATTTCTGATTTGCCCTGGAGGAGCAACCACTGGCTCTGGCTCTGTCATTCTTGAACACACAGCCCGGATTCAAGACCACACAAGTGCACGGGAAGATGAGTTCTCCTGTGCTCTCTTCTGGACCAAGACACTTTGCTTCTCTGTATTTGAACTAAAACTACCTCTGCCTACTCTGAGCTCACTTGGGCTTCAGCGTTCTGGGATTTAGTGAGCAGATCCGAGTTCCCACTGACCATGCCCCACCCCTTCCCCTGCATCCTCGGATTCACAAGTCTGATTCTCTTTGCTCTGTACCATACCTGGATTCACACCAGCCTCCTAACTATCCTGGTTACCCTGACCAACTTATTTGAGTGAACACAGAGACAGAGCTAGGTCAGAATAAGGATTTTTTGACCTGAAATAAAACAGAGGCTTGGCTGAAGTCCAAGGATTGCAGTAAGCCTCCAGACCCAAACTGACTCTGCATGAAACATCAGTCACAGCCCTTACATTAGGTACAAATTATGTCACCTATGAGCAACAACCTACTTGGCATTCACGAAGTTGATATATATGAATATATAACTGAGAAAGCAGAAAGGAAGAACACTGCACAGGGTGAGAGGCCATGAAAAAGAGAGATTCTCAATCTCCTTGAGGGTTGGCTATGGACTTCACAGGCCAGTCTAACAATACCATCACCGTTGCTCATCACTGTGATAATTCAAATACTTATTTTCTGAAATGTAACTGGGCAGATTAAAATAAATAACCAACTACTTTTTTAAACAACAACAAAAAATGACCTTGCGTACTTTGTGGAGGCGAATGTCCAGCGGACTCAGGGAGGCCAGATATTTTTAAGCCTGGAATATTAACAGCAGAAGACTGAGGACCTGGGTCAGTTCTGGAGTGTGATGACTTTATCAAAAGCCACATGAATGAAAGGTAGGAAAGGAGGGACAGTGGCTAAAACATTTGCATCTAGAGCTCCCCTCTGGCCTCATAAACCAGGTCAAACATGAAATCTCAAGGCGAGGTCCCATTGTTTCTGAGGAAATAGCCATTTGTTCTGGGCAGATTCGAAATGATTCGTAAACGAACATGATAGTTTCCTTCCTCACAGTTACAGTAAAGTTCACTTTTCTATTATTAAACAAAAAGGAAGTCTGCCGTGAATATAGTACAACAAGAAGAAGAAATCACTACAGAGCAACTGTACTATTTTTAATCACTTCTAATGCAGTAACATTACTGGCCAACAATGGGCTAGTTGTAAGTAACTTGAGAACTTCCACTACACAGTAATGATCCTGGCCGCCAGCAACTGAGTACAGTGGGACCACACTGTGCCATGCTGTGCAGCTCAGAGAGTAACAGCAAATAAGCCTGTCCTGCCCGTGACTCCGGTAGGGAGCTTCAGGGTGAGGACAGTCTAACCCCCTATGCTGTGTTAGATGCAAGAAGTAGGCAGCAGATGTGGGGATGAACTCCCAAGCTAGAGGAAACCGGGGAGGCAGTGGGGACCCAACCCAGTCCTTAGTCTTCAACAACGAATTGTTGGTGGGAACATAAACAGGTCTAACTACTGTGGCAATCAGTAGGGACAGAGATTCTTCAGCAAATTAAAGCTAGGAATTCCATTTGACACTGCGAGTCCCTCTCTAGGAATCTTCCCAAAAAGTTAACCATCATCTTACAGGGATACGTGCAAGTCAGTGTTTATAGGAGCAGGATTCATCATTTGGAAGCTAAGTCCCAGAAGCAACCTATGTGTCCAACAGCAGATGAACACATGAAGTGGCATTTCCACCCAGTGGAGCCCTGCCACGCTATGAAGAAGGAGCTACATGACTCACCTGCAGGAAAATGGATGTACATGGAGACTGCAGTGCTGACTGAAAGAAATCAGCCACACAACTTCTCTTTTATGACAACCCCAAAGTGTAAGCAAACTTCTGAAAAACTAGAAGCAAAAACAGATGAATAAAAAGCTAAAAGCAGGACCAGTGACATAGCTCAGCCAGCTGACGAAGCATCTGCTTAGTCAAGCACAGGGACAGAAGTTCGATCCCCAGCAGCACCACCAGCCCTGTCCCCGGGCTCGCTGAGCTGGCCACTGAGACCAGGCATGGTGGTGCACACCTGTAATCCCAGCGTTGGGGAGGTTGAAGACAGGAGGATCACTATGAGTCCAAGCTGCGCAGTGAGACCATGTGCCAAACACATTAAAAAAAAAAAAAAAAAATTAAGAAGCAGACAATGGGAAATACAACCAGACCTTTCTGCAATTGAGAAGAGGACTCAGAGAAGGAGAGGTGAGAGGGAAAGGGAAGAGAAAAAGAATGAAAACACGCTCTGAGCACATGCCAGCTCCCACAGTGGATGCAGCCACTGCCCTGCAAGCAGGCACTAAGGAAAGCATTCGTTAATTTTTAAATGATTGAGCACCACACTGGACACAGACCCATACTTTAAAAATTAACCTCTCTGCTCCTGCTCTGAACTCATTTTTTCTTTATGTCCTTAGAGGCAAAGATTAACACTGAAGATATAGTTAAAAAAAAAAAAAAACTACCTAAGGAAGAAGTGAAGGGGAACTGGAAAGAAAGGGAGGGTGCGGCTCCAAGGTTCCCACCCCTGGCAGCTGCATGGCAGCCGCATAGCCGCGCAGCCCAAGGTCAAGCGAGTGCCATGAACAGGGCTGCTCACCAGTGAGAGCGCCAGGCTAGGGCCGAGGGCACCCACCACTCCTCATTTCCTCCTGCATCGGTGCCCAGGCTGACGCGTCGGTGCCACCGCGGGCACTAACCGACAACCTGGCAGCAGGGCTGTGAACACGAAGACGTTGAGCATCACTGCTGCCTTCAGCAGAGTGCGTCTAGAGCTCACTACAAGCGCGTGTGCGTGGGCCTTGCCCTTGGGGTGTTCGCGGAGACTTACATCCCAGTCACTGTTTATGCTTTATTTTGAGACAGGGTGGCACCAAGTGTCTAAACTGCCCAGGCTGGGCTGGAATTTGCAATCCAGCCTCCCAGAGCGCTAACCTTATAGGCCTGTACCACACTCCCTTCCCTCCTGCTCCTCTTCTCTTTCCCTCCCTTGCCCTCCTCCCTCCCCAATCCCACACTGTCTTCTGGATGTCCTCTTGGATGATGACAAGGTGAGAGAAACTGCAAAATGCAATCAATGCCTATATTTCAAAAAGTAAGGCAGAGTAGAAATGAAATAGAGGGGAGCAGGCGAGGCATGCGCACCAGGCCAAGCTGTCAAGGCTCCGCCTGTCCACGTTCATCACCAACCTTCCCAAGAAGGCTGACTTCTTGGCCATGGCTTAGAAACAAGGAAGAGAAAACACTGAGGACCTACAGACAGAGCAGGTCTCTGGACCCTAAATCCCAGCTGTCTTCTGAAAGGCAGTACTTCTTTTCTACCTGAAATAAGCTTCTAGATCACTCACCCATTCATTCAACTATTGCAGGCAGCTGAGTTAGACAGAAATACTACAGCCAGTCAGACAGGGACAGGCTCTCAAGGAGCCAGTATGGAAGACAAGATGCCTCTGCAGCTTTAAGAGAGACAGACCCCTGCTGGGGGCCGGACCTCAAAACAAAAGAGTAAACAAAGACAGCCACATCCCTCCCTAAAGATGGGCAGCCAGGAGTGATACTGGAAATGAATCTCCGACCTTAAGTGCTAACCCAGCCCTCTACAGGAAAAGTTCGGGGTCTGTATTCAGGCCCCCCTGTGCCTACTGCTGTGAGACTCTGGCTTCCCCATTCCATCCTGGATTTCATCAATTCTACCTGAGCAGTGGTGCTTGTAACCTCCTTGGTCGGCCATGGTTTTGCCCCAGCTCATGCCCATGTGGCGAGTTCTCAAGTTTTCCCCCTTAGGCCCATCTCACCGTGTGAGATGGCAAACCCACTTGGGCCCCCTTCTGTCCCGCTCTCAGACAGAAGCTTTCCTTCCCCCAATAAATATATTCTACTCTTAACCTCCGTTGTTCTTCAAGTTCATTCTTCAATTTTATAGAACATGAGCTCAGCCCAGGTATCTTTCAGGGTGGAAGTTTCATCGCTCTAGATCACAACCAACCATTTGATTTGCACTCATTCAAGTATTATTTATGAACTCCCCTGAACACCAGACTCAGGTAAAGAATGGCTTCTAAAGATGAGGGAGCAGAGGGGGAGGGACAGAGGGAGGAGAATGGAGGGAGGACGGGTGGGTAGGTGGGTCGTTGGTCTTCACAGACTTGCCTAAAGATGCTATTTAAATGGCTGCGCAAATACATAATTGAATCCTGATGATCTGGGACAGATTGAAAACCAAAACCGGGTGGGCCAGAGGTTGGTGCTATTTTAGGAGGCCTGGCTTTTG
The DNA here is from genome assembly GCA_004027915.1 of Capromys pilorides. Taxonomy (NCBI): domain Eukaryota; kingdom Metazoa; phylum Chordata; class Mammalia; order Rodentia; family Capromyidae; genus Capromys; species Capromys pilorides. The sequence continues at coordinate 4,602 of PVKN010027968.1, forward strand.
CAGGCCACATGTGATAAAGATGGAAGCTCTCTTTGCTTTACACAGCAGCAAGGAGGTACAGGATACCAATGTGTTTTAGATTTGGAGCACGGGTCTAGGCTATCGTGGCATGAGTGTGTGCGCTTCCACACGCACGGAGGGTCTCTGGGGAGATGAAAAGGCGCTGCTGCTAGAGGCTGCTGCCCGGCAGTCTACACACAGGAACAGGAGCCTCGGCTGCCGTGGTGCTAGGGGAGAGGGAAGAGACAGCACAGTGCCACTGGCCAACCTTCCCGAAGTAGAAAGACGCACAAGCCAGGTGGTCGGGCTTCAGCCCTGAAGGGACCAGAGACCTCCCTGGTTGAGAACTTCAGAGTGCAGGGGCAGAAGCAGCCAAGGACCTGGGAGCCCACGTTCCCACCCAAGACCACTGCCCTCTGAAAGCAGAGCTGCGAAGCGGTCTCTAAGGCTACTTTCTGCAGCTTTATAATCTGGGCTAAAAAAGACCCAGACCAGCAAAACGCAGGCCCCATAAATGTAGCACAGGGCTGTAAAGAGGAGGAGACATCCCTGCAAGGGCAGCAAGTCGCAGGCTAAGCAACAGCCCACACCTCGGACAGAGCCTTCCACACCTGGCGAACACAATGTGCCAAGGAGCGCTGACGTTTTTCTTTTCGATAATTTTTTTTTTTTCAGAAATATCACTTCAATCGAAGTTCTGACAATTATGAAACATGTCACTGATAGAGAGAACTCATCCAACATGCCATAAGTGACAAGAATCAAGAACTTGGATCCTGAAATTGGATGGGCCTCCGAAGTCCCTGACAACCACCGCCATCCATCACCCGGGCACATCAACCTCGGGCAGGCAGAGTCCCACATGAGCCTTCTCTGGAGGGGAGCGGATGCCCCTCGGTTATCAGGTGGTTTCCTAAATGCCTGAGCCTGGGGCCAGGGCCACAGCTGTCAGCCTAAGCAAGGCCCACTCCACCCCCACTGCCACCCCTGTGAACATGCAAAGCAGCCCGGCTGCAAGAGCGGTGCCAACAATGGAGCTGCTGATCTCCCAGGAACCCCAAGGGAGTTAGAAAGTCTAGCCACGTGCCTCACAAACCACGCATGCCCCATTCACAACTGTGGCATGGCGGAGGAGACGCCTGGGAGAGAAAACTCGGAAGCCACAGCCCGTGAGAGCCCCATGGGGACAGCTGCGAATGACTGCTTTAGTGATATAGCATGAGTGTACACAACCAAAACCTGCCCATCTCTATATGCTTTTTCCTTTCCTCCATTTTTCTTTCTTTAACTCAAGCAAATTCTACAAATGTGTCGCTGAATGATAAAAACTGTAAATTTCCAAAGGGGCCACATTAACTCTTACGGTCATCTCTTGAGAGAGAGAACAATACCATCGCCGCCAGTGTCTTCCTCTCCCAGATGTGCACTACATCACCAGGAACAATCCCTTGGAGAGAACTGGCTTTCCTTTGCCCTCCAGATCTGCTGCGGTGCTAACACAGGTGAAGCAAGCCGCTGCATTATTTATTTTTTACATCTTAAAAAAAACAAAAAAGGTCCAGGCCACCACAGACAACAATCCCTGACCCGCTAGATTTTGGGGACCGTGTCCAGCACCTTCAATGACCCATCAGCCACATGGCTCATAAAGAGACACCAAAAAAGGCATCTTCTCAGACATCAGACTGTCCGGGTTAATGATCCAGGGCAGCCACAGGACTCTGGATTACCAAAAAGGTACTTCCAGTCCACAGAACAGACCCATGCTGTAGTGGATTTGTTTTTTGTTTTTTGTTTTTTGTTTCTCTTTAAAGAGGAACTAGACGCACTATGCAAGGTGGAAATTTGGAGAGAACTTGGAGCACGCAGAATCATTCACCGCGGTGCACCCTGGGTCTGAGTGTCTCACTGGGAAAATGCGCAATTACAAAAGGTCAGGTATCCAGGCCTCACACAGATAGAGAGGGCCATGGAGTCCACCTCGGAGTCCGCAAAGCCACTGTGGGCCTGCACATCATATCATTCAACGCTGTCAAAGGCTGCACAGAAACAGCTACTTTCAAGCCACGTGAACAGAACAGAATCGAGTGCACGGCACAGCCAGTCAGGCTGAAGTCTTCTCTGTCTACAAGGGCTTGCTTGGGTCCCTGTCACGTGAGCAGGATCCACAGAGCAGGCAGATGCTTCTTGGAGAACACTGGGTTTGTGCTGAGCTGCAACTTGTCCGATGTTACACGACCCTGCCCCAGAGTGCCTAGCGACTGTTCACGACATGCCCCCACCACCGTCATGCCCTAAGCCTCCACATCCACACGCGATGTGCCATCTCTGATCTCCCTATCTCAGTCCAAAGAAGTCCGGACTTGATTCCTGTTCAGATCGTACTTTGCTAACTTACACAGCGCTGAGCAAGCGGCCCAACAGCCGCGCTGTATGGCGGCCACTCTCGGACCTAAAGAGCCTGGCCGCCCTGGGAATTCCAACCTTTGATGAGTGCAAGCTCGGCGTTTATAGTCAGCAGTAATATGCAATCATCAACACGTATGAGCCACACTGCTTGATGCTTAAACTCACTTTTCCATTAATAGAAACAGGGCAGCTTCTACATGAACCAGAGAGGGAATCAATGGCTACATAGGGGAGTCTTCATACGGTGTGGAAGCTTCACAACTCGGTATGCAGCTGCAGCAGGAGAACCAGGAGATGGTGGTTGCGACTCCAAAAGCCCTTGTGACGGGGACAATACCTCAAGTAATAAAAACTTGCACCCTGGACAGATGACAAAAGGCTCACTGTGTAGGTCCCTGTAGCAGACCCTTGTTCCAGAGCTAGGTTAGAGGACAGGCAGGGGCCATTTCGCCTCTAGGAAAAATAACTTCTTTATAAAAGTAAACTCCCAGCTTAAGTGGCATACACTAAATTATCTCCAAAAAAACTGATGTGTAATAGTGTCTGAAAACCTGGTATTTTCTAATTTTTCCAAATAAAGTTTTTCATCTGTCTATCTATATGTTTATCCACCATCTAATTACGTGGCTGGTAGGTAGGCAAGCCAACTGAAAGAAGCAAACAAACAAAAAATGGAAAAAGCAAACTATAAAGCCGTGGGTGATAGAGGTGTGCCGCCGGCTAACATGCCAACATATGTGAAAAATCAAAATACACTATTCGCATACATGCCAAGCGACATACAAATAATGACAGTTTAAACTGATGAACTTTGTCAGGCAGGCACAAGAGCCTGATTCAATTCCTGGTACCGATAAAGAAAACAGCGAAATAAAAAAATTTTAAAAGAACAAACTTTAATTAAGAGATGCTTTTAGATTTGACACTGACAACACTTAAAAGTCAGAAGTAGGCCTCTTTTAAGGGTTGTAGCACCCACAGATGCTATGTGATCCAAAATGCGAAGTCAGGAAGAGGCGGACCCGAATCCTAGCTCCATGGCACAGGAGGAAAATGGAGCAACACGAGCACTAACTTCTAGAGTCACAAAGAAGCAGCTGGGCCACAAAACCCCACTGCTGAGCTGCATGGCACAAAGCGAAGGCATAACACACCTCAGCAATGGGGTCACTACACACAGAGTGAACCCCGCGCCATGACCCAGGGAGCCAGCAGCGGGGCTCTCCAAGGGCCAACGGAGGCCCCTCCCATCGGCTTCGCCCTCTCTCCCTTGTTCTTCACAGACACCACTCGGCAAAGCTTCCGCTGCAAACGCCAGCTCTCAGCACTCTGGCAGCTCTCTTGCATGTCCCTTATTGATCTGGAGCACAAATATTTTCCCACGAGTATTTGCTGTCTCTCCTGGGTTAAGTTACAAATCCACCCCGACTCTTGAAACACACTGTTTGAACTTCACGGAACAGTCTATGCCCACAGTGTGGGTGGCCTAAATTCTGTACACAAGCAACAGTTAAGAATGACATTTACCAAAAATATTCCCAGGGATATTTCCGTAGGAAAGCTGTGAAGGAATTGAGTGCTCAATCTGATAATGACCAGACTTAGAGCCAGGCCTTGCTCTCTGAGGCTCCTTAGGCAGCTCCCTCCTTTCACCATTCTCAAACAAAACAACCGCAGAGTGGCTAAGGCAGGTGATCTTGTGAGAAGGACTTTCCTGACCCTTTATTTTCCCATACTTAAAATAAATAAATAAATAAATAAAGCTAAGGGTACAGAAGGCAACCAGGGCAGGGCAGAACACAAGATGGCTGAGAGAAGACGAACAGAACAAATAAATAACAGGACTCTGAAAGGAAAGGCATGTGTGCCACAGACAGGACAATTAAAGCACCTAGGAGCACTTAGTCCCTGGTCAGGAAGATCCTTACCTGGATCCCAGGTATGCAGTTTAGACTGAGAAATGGGTTTTCTAGGCCTTGGTTTCTGGTGCTGGACAGCATCATGCCTCTGCTCCCCTTCCAGAGGAAGTGGGAGAGGATGGAATGCAGAAGTGAAGGGGGGCTACTGCCTCACTTGACTGGGGTGCTAAGGGCCCTGCCAGGTCAACACACGAATCCTTGGCCCCTGGCACAGGCACCAGCATGGGGAGAGGGGGGTAAGAGGTGGGAGGTGCCAGGAGGAAACGGTGGGGAGCTGGCCAGGCCTGGCCCCTCTGAAGAGGGTGCCGGCGGGTGCTGACCATAGCTCCACCATGCCAGCTGCTGGTGGTCCAAGATGCACCGGGCGAGAGCTGCAGTCCCTGCAAAGCTTTCTTTCCAAAAGAGGCAGAAATGCTGGCTGTTTTCCATGTGAAATCCTAGTTACAGTTGGCAAAGGATTCCCAATCGCAAGGCACCTGAGCCAGTAAAACCCCTCTGTGTACCGCTCTCATGACCGCCTCCTCCCCACCAGGGCACCTCACTTCCCCCAAGTGTCAACAAGGGTGCATTCTGCCTCAACACAACAAAAATCAGGCCCACGGCTTACATGTCACAGGGCTTCTCCTCTATGACCAACCCAAGGTGGAAACAAAGAGCAAAAATAAAAGGTGGATTGTAGGAACCCGGGAAAAGGGACAGAGACCAAGGATTTGGAGGGAGTGGTAAAGAGAAGAAAATGGAGGTAGAGGAGATGGAAAAGGAGGGGAAAGAGAAGGAAAAGGATGAAAACGCAAGACATATTATGGGCTGGAGCCACGCCCACAGCGAACGTAAGCATACCTACTGCAATATGTACTAATAAGGAGGGTTTTTAAACAAAGGTGTGTGCTTTTGATCCTCCCCACTCCCCACCTTAGAGATGGTAAGGGTCTGTCTCAACAAGGGTTAAGTCTGGACAGGCGCCCTGACACCTCCTTACACGTGGGGCCCTCTTCACACATGCAGCAGTGGGCACGCAGTAGGTACTCGGGTCTAACTGCAGTGTTAGCACTTCGTGATAAGCAAGTGGCTTTGGGGTTACAGTCTGGGTGCTTGGTCTCTAAAAGGGTCATCATCTCTGTTATGCAGCATTCAGTGGTGTCCTGGTGCTCACTGTTCAATTTTTAATAAGCTTACCAAGCTGGACGACACCTTGTCCACATCTCTGTGCTAGAAGTTAGCAGCCAACACCACAAACGGTGGCTCTACATCCGCGAACCATTCATTCTTACCAGCACCCCGCTGATTACGGAGGCCCAGAGAAGACGCCAAGGCCTCTAGGTGAGCGGGTGTGGAGCCAGGCTGAGAATAACGGGAAAGCGCTGGGCGAAATACAAGTACGTGAACTACATTACCTCAAATAGGTTTCCTTTAATGCAGGGGTTCTAAAGCACAGACCTCAGGAGCAGCAGGGCCACTCTTGGGACGCTTCCCAGAGCCCCTCCCAGCACCTAGAGTCAGCAGCTTGTGGTGCCCAGGAGCCTGCATTCTTGGAAGCCCCAGGGGTTCTGTTGCAATCCACAGTGGGAGAGCCACTGCTTAGGACAAAAACTCACTCGGCGCCCAGGCTAATTTTCATGACTCCTCCCACCTGTTACCTTTGAAAGTCTATCAAGGCTTCCAGGTGTCTTCCATAGAGAGTAAGAATTTAAGTTTTTAAACTAAGTTGAAATTTTATCCCCAGGTATATAATTTAATTAGCAGATAACCAGGCAGCGGGTAGGAAACTTGCTCTCCAGCGACAACTCGACGTGCACTTTTTCCCACTCCAACCTCTTTAATTATGAAGTGTATCACTTAGGAAAGTGTGGCATAATTTTCGTCTATGGGTTATTACAATAAAGTCTAAGGAAGGGGTTGCTGCCAATCCAGCTGTCACGAGGCCTTCCAGAAGTTAAGTAACTTTAGGTTTTATTCCCACTGCAATTTACAGAATACCTGCTCACTCCACGTTCTCTTAAGTGGCCCGTATATTAGCAAAGCCTGCCTATCACGTGTAGGGTTAGGGCTGGGCATAGGGTTCGTGCTGGAACTAGGGCTAGGGCTAGGGCTAGGTTTAGGGGTGGGGTTAGGGCTAGGGTTAGAGTTAGGGTTAGGGCTAGGCTAGGGCTAGGGCTAGGGCTAGGGTTGGGGCTAGGGTTACATTTAGGACTAAGACTGTCCTAATTCTTTATTGTTCATGAATTCATATTTCTCCAAAGATGTGGACCAGTGCTCAAGTCCTGGTGGTCACTGTACATCTAAACCATAGATATTGAGATCTGAGCCATGACTTCTTCCCCTACCTCCCTGACAATTTGGTTTTTCATTCATTAAATGAGAACCATTGTTTGTGGACTCGGGGCGTAGCTCAGTAGTAAAACACAGATTCCATGTTCCTTCCACAGCATCATCCAAAGAAAAGGAAGTGTTCACGTAGGATTATCTTTTAAGTCAGCCCCAGTTTCTACAGCGCCATGCACACCTTGGAGCAAAACACATACACAAGGAATGGGTCACTATTGAGTAACAGCATCACTATAGTTTTAAAAGCTGTTATAAAAGCGATAGAGGAAGCTAAAGATTCATTGGGAACAGGAGGCACACTGAGAGCAGCAATAATAAGGCAAGGATAGAAGAAAGTTAAATCAAGGTAAGATGTGTGAAACACCCACACCAAGAAAAATCCAGATTAGGCCAATGGTGCATCCACAGCGCCCGGCCTGCTGTCCTGACTGGAAGAGCCGATTCTTCCAGTGCGCCGCTCCTTCCTGATACAGTTTCTGTACCTGACCTAGTTTCGTCTCACATCCCTCTGGATCTTGCTGATGGAACCAGAAAGCTCCCATGGTTTTCCCAAAGGGCGCACTGTGTGCCGCACACATCTCCTTGGTTACCAGAGTCACACGTCCACGTGCCGTCTCACACACTCCCTGCTCGGCTAAGGCGCTTCTGGAAGCTGTGCCTTCTAGGGCTCCTCGGAGACAGGAGTGGTAGGGGCCACTCCGCTCCTGGGGGTCTGGCATGCCGGCTGCCCATCCGAGGCCACGATTTTAGGCATGGGAAGAGCAACAGTGCTGACAGTGACTGAAAAGCACAGTGACACGGAGATCGCACATGTGTCAACGAGGCGCTGGCTCGGCCTGGGCCCCGCATCAGAAGCCAAGGAGCTCAAGGACCCTGGACAGTCTCAGTGGCCACCCACTGAGCAGGGGACAGCGGCTCGGGACCTAGTCACGGGCTGCACAGGCAGGCGACATGGAGACACTGGTGGCCAAAGCCAGCCGAGTGCTGCTGGGCGCACAGAGGCTGACATCACTGGGAAAACAGTCACGCTACCTGGGAGGGATGAACACGAACTGGCCCCGTAGGTGCTCGCAAGGAAAGGTGAGCTTTGAATCAAGGGCCACGCTAGGAAGGGATAAAGGGCACCACGTGCACTGGGAAAGCAGCTTCTGAGAATACGCCGAGCATCAAGTCACAGGAAGGCAAGGGTCTCAGCAGAGTGAGCTCGCTGTCCCTCGGGAAGGAGAGTGGCGCAGCAGGGACACGAGCGGCAGGACAGGTGGAGCTGTGCCGTGCCTCCCCATCCCACAGCAGCCTAGCCGTCCACCTGCCTGCACACACGCGGATACAGCAGCTTGGGAGGCTGAGGCAGGAGGATTTCTTGATCCCAAGAATCAGCAAAGTACTAAGACTCTGGCTCAAAACACAACAAAACCCAAACTAGGTCTCGAGCCACCAAAAGCCAGTGCTTCCCGGAACCCTCCCATCAGAATCCACAACAAATTACCTAACAAAGAAGGTGGTTATTTCGAGTGTTTCCTTTAAGCTCAACATTTTAAAAACAAAATATAAGCCTTATTATTCACTCTAATCTATATTTATGGAGGGGCCGTGATATAACTCAGTAGCACAGCACCTGCCCGGCAAGTGCAAGGTCCTGAGTTCCAATCCCAATACCAAAAAAATAAAGAAATATTTTGAGGAAAAAAATTGAAAAAAAAATGTATTTCAAAAGTCAAACTGTCCCCCAGAGGCAAATGAAATGCTTGACGTGTCACTTTTTTTTTCCTTCGTCCACTTAAGTCAGGGTCTCACTATGTTGTCCACACCGGTTAAAAATCCTAGACTCATGCGTCCCCTTGCCTCAGCCTCCCAAGTGGCGGGACTGTGGGCGCACATCACCATGCCTGGTCTTAAAGGTAATGTCTGTGAATTCAATTCAAACATACCTACGCTCACCATTCAATGCCACAGCTCCAAAACTCACCGCTTCCCAGAGCTACATCTGAAAAAGACAGCTAAGCCCAAAGCGCAGTTTCCTCTATGGCACTGGTACTTGAAATCCAAACGGAACATCTCTTTAACCTAGAATTTGGCATTTGGGCTTCTGCCAAGTTTAAAATAAAAGAGACAGACAGACAGACA
>PVKN010027969.1:0-13375 GCA_004027915.1 Capromys pilorides
GGTTTCAGAATACAAAAATTAGCATGTGAAAAACCTCTACTTTTCTTATACAGTAGTTATGAAATTGCTGAGAAGGCAATCAAGAAAGTAATCCCATTCACAATGGCTACCAAAAAATAAATAAATAAATAAATAAAAGAGTAAAAGACCTAGGGATAAGTTTAACTAAGAAAGTAAATGAATTCTATAGCGAAAATTACAAAACACTGATGAAAGAAATGAGAGGGGTCTGGGAGATAGCTCAGTAGAATAATCACTTGCCTGGCAAGAGCGAGGGCCTGAGTTCAATCCCTGGTTCTGAAAAGAAAGAAAAAAGAAAGAAAGAAAGAAAGAAAGAAAGAAAGAAAGAAAGAAAGAAAGAGAAATTAAAGAGGCTGTATACACACACACACACACACACACACACACACATATGCGCACGCACACACACAATGGAAAAATGTTCCATGTTCATGGATTGGAAGAATTGATAATTACATTTCATACTACTCAAAGCAAACTATAGATTCAGTGCAATTCCTACCAAAATACCAATGACATTCTTCATGGCAAAAGAAAAAAAAATCCCTAAAACTTTTTATGGAATCACAAAAGACCCTGAACAGTCAAAGAAATCCTGAGCAAAAAGAACAAGGGTGGAAGCATTGTAATATCTGACTTTAAAATACAGTGACCCTGGGCTGGCGAGATGGCACAGCAGTCTAAAGTGCCTGTCTAGGAAAGTTTAGGCAACCTCAGGGACTGTGGCTCAATCCCCGGCACCACATGCTGTGCCAGCCCCACCCCCAGGGCTGAGCCACCATAACACAAACAAACAAATAAGGTTTAAAAAAATAAAATACAGTGACCCAAACAGCATGATACTGGCATAAAAATAGACATATTCACCAAAGGAAATAGAGAATCCAGAATAAGTCCATATAGTTGCAGCCAACTGATTTTTGACAAAGCAGCAAGAATATACAGTAGAAAAAGTAAACTCTCTTACTAACTGTTGGTAGGACAACTAGATCTCCATGCACAAAACAAAAAGTTAGATTGTTTTTTACAATATGCAAAAGTCAACTCAAAATAGAACAAAGACTTGAATATAAGACTGAAACTATGAAACTACAAAAGCAAATAGAGGGGAAATAACTTGGGACACTGGTCTGAGTGAAGATCTTTTAGATTTGACCTCAGAAGCAAAAATTTATAAATGAAACTAAAACACTTCTTACAGTAAAGGAAACAACTGGCAATGTGAATAGACAACCCATAGCACAGGAGAACAATTTTGAAAAGGAATTAATTTTGACAAGGAATTAATTCCAAAATATATAAGAAACTCAAAAACATCACCAGAAAAGAAAAAAACTAATTAAAATTTAGCAAATGACTTGAACAAGCTCTTGTCTAAAAAAAAAAGAAGAAATAGATGAATGGCCAATAGGCATATGAAAAAGCTCCAAAATTATTAATCATCGGGAAAATGCAAATCAAAACCACAATATCTCCCCCACTCGAGTTAGACTTGCTGTTATCAAAAAGATTTTTAGGGGCTGGGGACATAGCTCCATGGCACAAGTGCCTGCCTGGCAAGTGCAAGGTCATGAGTTCGAACCCCGGTCCTGCCAAAAATTATAAATAAATAAATAAATAAATAACAAAAGCTGATGGCGATGTAGTTAATAGAGCGCTCCCATACACTTTTGGCAAGAATGTAGACTGGTATAATCAATACAAAAAACAGTATAAAGTTTCCTCAAGAAAAATGGAAATAGAACTGTGTTATGATCTAGCAACTCTATGATAGGACATAGGCAATCCAGATGAAATCCTTTTGCCAAACCAATTTCTGTTTGTCTCAGGACTATCCACAATGGCTAATCTACAGAATCAACCTATCATAGATCCTATGACATAGAATGCTTGCCACAGAAAAGAACAAAATCTGTTATTTGTAACAACAATATGGGTGGAACTGGAGGCTATGTTAAGTGAAATAAGTCATGCTCTGAAAGACAAATACTGTGTCCTTGGTTGTGCTGGGAAGTTAAAAAGATAGCCTCAAAGAGGAAACGACTAGAGCCAGAAGAAGCAAGGGGAAGGGAGACGGAGAGATGACGGCTGGTGGGGCAGGGTTGCAGTTAGAACGGACGAGTAACATCTAATGTTCCACAGCAGAGCACGGTAACTGTGATTGGCAGAAACTACCTAAATATTTTAAAGTACCTAGCAAAGAAGATTTTAATGTTTCCAATACAAAGAAACAATAAATGTCTGGGAAATACATATGCTAATTGCCCTGATCTGATAATTACACATCGAATGCATGTGTTGAAATGTCACACCAAACTGAATAAATATGCATGATTACAATTTTTTAAAATATTATTTTAAAATATGAATTGGGACATTTAAGAGGATAATTAAGTCACAAGGCAGAATTAGCAACCTTATCAAAGGGCTTGAGGCAACTCATGGTGCTCCCTTCATCTTTCAACATGGGAGGACATGGTAACACAGCACCATCTTGGAACAGAGAGAGTAGTCCTCACCAGACACAGAATCCACCAGAAACTTTCACTGGCTGCCTGTTCTGTAAGAAATAAATTTATATTACTTATGGGTTTAAAAAAAAACTAGATAAAGAACTCACTTGCAAAAAAAATAAAATAAAATAAAAAGAACTCACTTGCATATTCTTTCCAAAGAAAAACATACAGTTAACCACTAAGCATATGAAAATTTTCTCAACAGGGAAATGTAAGTCAAACTGAATAAGATATTCCCTCACACTGGTAAGAATGGCACTTGCTTACTTAATGAAAAAAATCAAGTGTTGGAGATAATGTAGCAGAAAAGGAGCTCTTGTACACTGTTGGTAGGAACATGATTGGTACAACCAGTGTGGAAAACAGTACAGAGATTTTGCAACAAAAAAAAAAAAAAAAATTAAAAATAGGACTGCCCTGTGACCTAGCAGTCATAGTTCTTGATGTATATTTGAAGACAAGAAATCTGTCTCACAGGAGATACTTGCAGTCTCATGTTTGCTACATTATTCACAGAAGTCAAGACATACAGACGATGCAAGTATCCATCAAAAGAAATATGTGTAAATGGTGTCATAATACGTATCTTCAAAAGAGAAGGGTATTTTGTCATTAGTGACAAATGGGTCAAACTAGAGCACTGTGGTAAGTGAAATGAGCAAGATGATGAAGGAAAACATGCTGCCATATCTTCTTTGTGTGTGGACTCTTTTAAAAAGTTGAATTTGTGTAAGCAGAGAACAAATAGTGGTTACCAGAAGCAGGCTGGAGACCGGAAGTGTTTAAGATTGGTCAGTGTCCTAGTTACTCTTCTCTCGTTGCTGGGACGGATACCCGATACCCACAATGAAGGAAGGAAAGATTTATTTAGCTCACAGTTACTGGAGGTTTCAGTCCATGCTCAGCTGGCTCCAAGGTAGACAGGCACACAGCAGTTCACGGTAGTGGAAAAATTGCAACAGAGACAACAGAGAGGGAGTCTGTTTCTCTTATAATACATTCAGGCTTTCTGCCTCAGAATATCTACCTCTGACCACACCCATAATCCCAGCAGTACCAAAACGCATAATCCCAGTGGATCATGAGTTAGTCTCAAACTCTGCCCCATGACTGCATGAGCCTTTGGGGGGACCACTAGACACAAACCATAACGGTCGGAAGGCACGGGGGCTGGGGAGATAGTTCTGTGGCACAAGTGCCTGCATGGCAAGTACAAGGTCGTAAGTTTGAACCCCAGTCCTACAAAAGAAAAAGCACAAACCTTCAGTGAGGTGTTGGATGAACAAGTTCTAGAGGCTAGTTTACAGTACAATAGTCACAGTTAATAATACCATGCTGTATACTTGAAACACGCAAAGAAAGGATATGGTAGGTGTTTTTATCACTCCCCACACAATGTAACTGTGAGTTGATGGACATGCTAATTAAATTGACTCCAGAAATCATTTTATAACATCTATGTATAACAAAACAATACATTGTCCATGGATGATAGTGATTTTCTCCCTCTTATCAGTCTATACAAGCTTCTGTCTTGATGCGACTGTGCTGAAAAACAAACAGATGAAACCAAGCTGTGCAAAACCCCAAGAGCACCTTGTGGTGGCTGAGTCTCACACCTCACCCTCCATGTCTGTGAAGATGACATGAACAGAAACATGCTACCCAGAGGCACGTGGTCAGGAGCTTCTGTGAGCTTTTGTGAGCAGTAGCTGGCGTCTCATGCTAAGGACTCATCACTGCTCCATTCTCGGTTCAGCTTTTGCTTTTGCTTTCTTGTTTGTTTCTTCTTATTTTTACTTTTGTTTAGATAAGGTCTCATGATTTAACCCAGGCTAGCCTTTAACTCATTATGTAGTCAGGATTGCAGCAATTCTTCTGCCTCAGCCTCCCAAGTGCTGCAAGCACAGGTGTGTGCCCCCACACCCTGCTTCTCTGCTCATCTTGGTGTTCCTGCTTAGAGAGGTGCCTACCACAGAGCTGTTCACCTCTGGCTGATAGAGACTTTTCTGTTCCTGACCCTTGGATACTGGCTGGTGCAGGAAGGCTTTATTTTATGCAAGCCAATCCTGGCTACCCATGGGGTGATGATGACATCAGTGATGTCATATTTGTCACTACCCTTCTGCTGGCATGTGACAAACAAGACTCTGTGCCTGCTGTAGTTTCTCCTTTCAATACTATTGCTGCTGTCCTAGGTTAACACTGGTAGGGTCCAAAAGAGCTCCATGGCACAAGAGCACTCCATGGCTTCCCTGCAGGCTGCTGTGGGTAGCGGAGCAGCCAGAGGAGTGAACGATGAACTTAAGCTCATCATAGGAAGGATGAACTCTTCAACCAACGTAAGGAATAGCTGGCTTTTCACTTGGGAAAAACAAAACAAAACATGCCTTTTTGGTCTCATAAAAATTAACATAAATGAGAGCCCCCCAAAATGAGAAATAAGACTAAAATATTTGAAAAGAAGCGTATCTTATAACAAAAGTCATGATAAGCTTTCTTTTTTTTTTTTTTTAACTTTATATTATGGCAGGTCAACTTGCCCTGGCAGTGGGGCTGGTGCAGCATGTGGTCCTGGGGATCAAATCACCGTCCCTGTGGTTGCCTAAGCTTGCCTAAGCAGGTGCTTTAGACCACTGAGCTATCTTGCCAGCCCATGATAAGCTTTCTTGAGCAAGAAAAAAGCTTTGAACAGATTATGCATTTTATTTTAATGTCTTATAAGTAAAACTTATGATTAAAAAAGGTAATGAGGGGGCCACCAGATTGCTCAGCGGACTAAAGCATCTGCTTAGGCAGAGCACAGTGGCTGGGTTTGAGACTGGGCACGGTGGTGCGCGTCTGTAATTCCAACACTTGGGAGGCTGAAAATGGGAGAATCATTATGAGCCCAACCTGTGTAGTGAGGTCCTGCAGAACCTGTACTAAATATATAAAGAAAGAAAGCATCAGCAGAGGAATGGTTAAATATAGAGAGAGTATTGCTGCAGGAGTTGGGACAAACAGGGGAGATCAACATGACCTGAAAAGAAAGGCCATCCAAGAAGAAGCAAAAGCAGCTAACTGCAGACAGGATGGAGCATGTGATTGAGGGGCTCTTCCTTCCAGCAGATCTAAAGCTGTCATAGCTAGACACGGTGCTGCACTCCTATAATCTCAGCTACTCTGACATAGGACGTCAAGGCAAGGAAATCTTAAGTGTGAGGTCAGCCTGGTCAACTGAGTGAGACTTCATCTTAAACTAAAAATGACCAGGGGTTGGCGTCTCAGTGCCAGAGTGCGTGCTAGCAGAGGCAAGCTGCTGAGTTTAATCCCCAGCAGCAAGAATGGTGGCGTAGACCTGTTGAGAATGGTGAGGACAGAGGTGCAGCCAGGAGAGAAGCTATTTTGATGGTGGCTTAGCTCACTTATCTCACCTAAAGCAAACGCTACCTCCATTTGATCTTTACCTCATTAGATCTTTACCTATGATGTCACTGATGATATAATTTACCTTTCAAGCCTGGACAGATAAAGGAAAAAGGGGGAAAATAAACACTTCTCAATTTGGGAAAAAGGATACAAGTAAATACCAAATTTCTCCTGATAGATGAGGGTTTATGGTGCCACTTCTTATAACCTAAAAAGAGGTGTGCCATTGATTTTCCGTTCCCCTACAAATCTATCTTCTGCACCTTGTTCTCACTCCTCAGAAGCTGTCCTGATCTCTCACATCACTGAACTACCCAATCTACCGACTTCTGGCAGGGCATGGCCAGGCTGAGCCTAGCAGAAGCCAAGAGGTAGGGGAAGGGGAAGGCTGGCGTGCTGCTCTTTTAGCTCCTTCCTCTAGGATTACCTCAGCCAAGCAATCCGCTGCCCCACCATCATGACACCATCTTAGTTGGTCTCCCAGAGTACCAAAGCCAACGATGACAAACACTGTAGCCAAAATAACAGAAATCCAGAGGTCTCATACCCCTGAATGCCAGAAGTCTGAAATCTAGGCGTGGTGGGTTTGGTTCTCTCTAGAGACGCTGAGGTAGAAACTACTTCATGCTTCTCTCCCACTGCTCATGGTGATTGGTAATCTCTGGTATTTTTTCCTCTTGTACATATGTCACTCTTATCCCTGTCTCTATCTCTGCCTTCAGTGTGTCTTAAATTTTCTTCTACCTTTCTCTTATAAAGACAACAACCTCTGGATTTAGAGCCCATCATAAATTCAGCATGAGTTCATCTTGAGATAATTATACTCAAAAAATCCCTTTTTCTAAATAAAGTAATATTCACAGGTTCTAGGAGTTAGACTTGTCATTTAGTTAATTAATTTATTTATTTTGGTGCCAGAGATCAAACTTAGGACCTTGTGCCTGCCGGGCAGGCACTTACACTGCTGAGCCATCTCCCTAGCCCAGACCTGTCATTTTAGAAGACACCATTCAGTTCACTACACCATCCCCACACACACCCAACAACCTCTCCTATCACGTGTCTCAAGATTCTTGAGGCCTAGAAGCAGTTGCTCAACTGTCCTGATGGACTTCTCACATTCAACTACATCTATGTAAGAAGTATCTTTATTAAACCTACTTTAAATGTACCAACTTGGGTTTGCATAGATTTCCCATTAAACCCCTTCCTGAAACAATAAAGGAGGAACTGGGGAGTTGGACAGAGCCTTAAACAGAATTTGCAAGACATAAGAAACAATAGCAAGAAAAAAATACCTTTTTAAAGCTGAATTTCACAGAAGTAAACACACAATATGGGCATTTATTCCTGAGCCTCAGATGATATATTAATCACCTTTCCCATTGCTAGAATGTGATACTCAACACTTGCAGCTTAAAGGAGGTAGGATTTCATTTGGGTCATGGTTGAGAGGAGTTCAGTGCCTAATTTGTAAGCATGGCTAATAAGAGAATCTTTCACACTCAGTTAAGATGATCAAGGTATTAATTATTAATGAATCTATTTTAAAGATCCTAGAGTGGCTTCCTAAGTAAGCTGCATTACACAAGGATTAGCAAGGCAACAATGAGAAAGATATAAAAATGTACAATCCCATGACAATTTCTGGTAATAATAAAGTAGAATCTTGGACAGTTTGGGAAACATAATTTTGAGATGCTGTGTAAGATTCCCCTCATCACACATACCCATGTAACCCTCTCTTCTTTAGTGCGGGTCTGATCAGTAAATGTAGTAGAATATTATTCCTAGGAGTAATTGCTGAGCAGTTGCCCCTGAATTAATCAATAGGGAGATTTCTGGGTCAGGGTAGCTTAGTCATGTCAATTGTCAAGGATTCACTTCTGCTGGCCTGGGGAAACCCAAACATTCATGTTGTAAACAGCCTTTGGGGGCTACGTGGCAAGGAGCTGAGTGCGATCGCTGGATAACAACTATCAAGAAAGCTGGACCTTCAATCCAAGAATTGCAAGCAATTGCATTTTTCCAGTAGCCATGAGTTTGGAAGAGATTCCTGAGCCTCAGATGATATATTAATCACCTTTCCCATTGCTAGAATGTGATACTCAACACTTGCAGCTTAAAGGAGGTAGGATTTCATTTGGGTCATGGTTGAGAGGAGTTCAGTGCCTGGCTTTGGCTCTGTGCCAAAAATGCCAAGGCAGAGGAGCCTGGTGGATGAAAGCCATTCACTTAATGGCAGCTAGGAGCCAGCAAGGAAAAAAGGAGGCAAAAAGGGAGACAGATCCTTCAAAGAAAAGTGGGTGCCCCGTGACACACCTATTCCCACCCAGACCGTCTCCTAACAGCACAATGAGCTGTGAACTCCTCAGCGGGTCAGTCCACTGATGAGTATGATACCCCCATAATCTAAGCATCTTCCCCAAACTACAGCTCTTAACACATGAGACTAGAGGAGTGAGAATGTTCTTACCTAAACTGTCACAGGTAAAAATCACAGCCCTGGGCAACACCTTGATTTCAAGTTGGTGAAACTAAGCTGAAGACTCAGCTAGCCCATATTAGACTGCGAAGTGCGGGATCTGGAGAATGATCATTTTGTTACTAAGCTGCTAAATTTCTGTTAGTTTGTTACACAGCATTGGAAGACTAATATAGATGATATCGATTTTCAGTAAAGGCTTTTCTAGCACTGACCAGTGATAAGAACACTATATTACATTGGAACATGTGGCCCTGTTACTAGAAGATGGTACCCAAAGTAAAGTAAGGAGCTTTGTGGAAGATTAGGATTCCATATCACTGGATTCTTGGACTCTGGGAAGGAGCTGAAAGCTTTCAAGGAACTAATAACAACCATATCTATAGCTCTATAGCCATAAGTTTTTTTTAAAAAAAGGCCTTTTGAATTTAAGTTTCCTGGGCTCCAGAAAACTTGTGACTTAGACAGGCACATAAATAGGGCTACACTCAAGGAGCTGAAGAGGGAGGTGAGGACTGGGTGGGATCAGTCAGGTACTTTGTGACTTCAAAGTTGATGTCCAGGGGTTCAATTTATATGAAATTTTAGTGATCTTCTTACTATGTGAAGTCATGGTAATAGCATATATTAATTGGTTTAAAGCAGATAAATGCTTGATCGTATTGGCTTAGCACAACAGAAAGTTGTTTTTCTCACACACTTAAAATTAATGCCAGCTTTCCCAATTGACAAGCAGCCTTCCATATAGATTTTCAGAAGCCATGCTCCTCCCATCTTGTGGCTTTCCTCTCCTATAGGGTCTTGCAGTTCTCTATATTCAGCTATGTGATAGAAAAAGGAAAAGATGCAGAAGGGAAGAAGGGGTTATGGGTCACACCCTAAAGTGATGCCATCATTTCCACACACATTTCAGGACCCCATCTCAGTCACTAGGTGGCTGAAAAACAGAGCACCTTCCTGAACACATCCTTCCTAGAAACAACACAGCACCATGAGATGGGGCAAGAATCTTTGGTGGCCAGAAAATTGTATTTCTCACATGGAATCTGAGGTTAAATAGAATTCTCAAATTGAGTTAAGGCTCTGGCCTGTGAAGTGTTGGGGGTGTGGTGGGTGGACAGTCCTGGGCCAGGTGATGCTGTCTGTTGAAAAAGCTAGAAGCCTGGAAGGGACTCAGTTCAGCTGGTTAAAAGATGCTCCAATCCTGATCCAAAGACTTCCGCAGGATTGCCTTGGCAACAGCAATTGGATCTGCAACAATGGGATTCACTGGCTGCTTTGTGCAACGGATCCATGTCCCTATTAATAACTCACCCTTGGCGACTGAATACTTCTAGGAAGCAGTTATGTCATCCTGGGGATTATTGAGAAAGCGGGATTTGAGCAGTTAAAGGAGTAAAAGTTCATCTATATATTCTTTCTTTTCTTCATATATTTTCTCGTTCTAAATTAAGGTAACCTAGCTTTTAAGAGCAAAGGCACTCTGAACAAATGGAAATAAAGTTTAAGTCCTAATGAGGAGATATTTATGATAATTTGGAAGACGAATGATGTAGGGAACATCCTTCAGGGAGCTTCATCTTAGGCTTTAGCCATGGGTTAGCATAGTTTAGGGGAGACACAGGAATAGCACCCATTGCAGCAGGCATCCGAGCTCACAGTAAGAAAGTGTTTAGCTCACAGTAATTGCTACAGCTCACCGGAAGTGCTGCAGCAATCCAAGACAAACAAGCAGGCAGCGCCTGAGGTATGGAGACAAGTGCACAGCTCTGCCTGTCCCAGCAGGCCTGACTGGGTTGGTCACCAAAGAGTTGGTGCTGCCCTCTCAGCAAACAGGGTTGCTATGGAGTTAACAGTGAGTAAAAAGCGTGAAAGCAGGGGGCTCACTGTTAATTGATTGATAAAAAGTTGCAATGAGTTTCATCTTCTTTGCATATGGCAGGGAGAAGCTCGAAGTAACTGATTGGTTAAGAGATTGCATTCCAGTTTCACCTATTTTACATATGGTAAAAAGAGGGTGATGTCATTGTGGGGGAGACAGAAACTTATCAGGGCTTACTGAAGGGCTAGGACTCCATACGGGAGTAAGTGTTTTTTCTGCTTTAGCAGGAGAATGGGAAGGTGCTTCTACATTGCTAAGTGTTTCCAGAAGAAGAAGAAATGTGCAGCTATTGAAATGTGACAGTGGAAAAACACTTGAGATCAATTCTCATTATCATAAATGATAAAAACTAAATCATGGTTATCACTGGGGAATAAGTTTGCACTGTAGAAAATTTTAAAGATGAAAATTCTGAGCTGGTGTGCCAGGAAAAAACCAAGGATTCAGTGCTCTTGAGCTGGGAAAATAGAATGTTGTTTCCATGCCTTCTAGCCTTGTTTTAGTAAGCCTGCAATAAAACCAAGGCTTACTAACCCTTACTTGAAATCAGATGAGATTTCAGAACATCGAGGGCTGTCCATGGCTTAGTGCTGACTTCCAGGAGTGCACTCTGGGGGCCTCCTCAAGCCTCCAGCCTCCAGCCTTCTCTTACTCAGTACCCATTTCTGCCTCGTGGCTTGGGAAGACGCAATCTGTTTTTGGGGATGCAATGTGCTTCTTAAACAGCAAGGAGTCTGGCATGGTGGCACATGCCTGTAGTTCCAGCTCTGGAGAGGCTGAAGCACAAGGGATCTCTAGTGTACTAGCAAGAGAGGTCGCCTCGAGTTCAAGCCAGCAGGGGCAGCACAGTGAACTCAATCCAGCCCAGCCACTTACTACAAAGTGAAACCTTGTCTAAAACAGAAAGGCACAATGACAACAAAACCAGGAAAGAATGCAAATGTGCTTTGGGAAAATATCATTCTAGAATCCTACAGTCATTAAGTTTATAATGCACCATTCAAGGTATCATTCATGACCAAACTGTTATCCCTACAATGAACTGCTTCTTATGCTAAAACTTTAAAAGGCATGTTTCACTCAACATGTCATTCTGTGCTATTGAAATACATGCAGTTCAATATGAGAGTTACTAGTTCCATGTGGTGACTGAGAACTTGCAATCTGGCTTGTCTTAAGTGAGATGTACTAGAATTATAAAATCTACCTTGGAATTTGAGAACAGTATGAAATTCATGATTTTATGTATATGAATTACAGAAATAATATTTTAGCTCAGTGAGTTCCATATAGATTGTTGGTTTAACCTGTTATATATACCTACTATGATTTAGATAACTTAAATTATGTAAGTAACATTTAATTTTGATGAACAGTTAGTTTAAATATTTCTCTAGGATGGGTGTGTGTAGAGGTGTACCTCTAACTAAAGTGTAAGCTCTTGGGGGGGAACAATTGTACCTCACCCTTCTTTATATGCTGTGAGGCAGTCAGGAGGATCCATGGTACATAATGCATTCTTTTTTTTTTTTTGTATTATGGCCAGCTCAGCCTGCTCTAGGGTGGGGCTGGCATAGAATGTGGTGCCAGGGATTGAACCACGGTCCCTGCGGTTACCTAAGCTTTCCTAAGGAGCACTTTAGACCACTGAGCCATCTTGCTGGCCCTGGTAATGCATTCTTGTTCACTGAATTTCTGAAGATCATCTTGCTCTCTCTGGCATCTGCAGAAAAAATGACTGTGGCCATTTGAGAGACACTCAGGAACAGCCAGCCTGTGAGAACCTCCTGTGGTCAGGCTGAGCTTTCCAGCTGAAAGAGTTTTCCAGGCCCTGTGTATCCATAGACTCTGGAGCTGTCTGGCAACTCTGCTAATCATTCACCATGCTTGATTTCTTTCTCAGCTTCAGTGGGCAGTGTCTGGTTTATAATGGGTGAGTCCTACCTTCACAATCCTAAGACCCGGATGCACATATGTTAATGAACAATACATAGCCTTGATGCCTGGCCAAGGTGGGGGCCTGTGCATCCCACATGGGATGTGAGGGGTGGGGGGCTACTTGTCTTGAGTATATACCACTTTCCACCTCCTGTTGCTGCTGGATTAGTGCTACTGTCCCCCTCCTCTGATCACAGCTGCCAGGAACAGCTGAGGGAATAAGTACAGGACAGGAGTAGGCTCTGCTGCTCCCGCGTCATGCAGACTGCAGCCCTGGAAGGCCAGATGCAACGTGAAGTTTGGCCAAGTGCAGCTCTTTTTAAAGGCAGCAGGCCACAGGCTCCTTGGTCTGGCCTTGCTGAGACAGAGGAACAACAAATCCTACCTGGGTTTTCCCAAGGTTCTCTCCTCTGTGACGACTTTCAGAAATGCCCCTCTCAGTTTTCCCCTTGCACCTCCTCCCAGGAGCATTTCACTCCATAGCCCTTTCCAAGTGGCTTGATCATCCCCCAAAGAAGAAAGGAACAGAAAGAAACTATGCTCATGTCTACATAATCATGACCATGTCATCTTATTTTCACTTTAAGGAAAATTAAATCAGATACACCATTTATTTATGTATTTATTTACTTGCTTGCTTATTTATTTATTTGTTTATTTATTTATTCTTTTATGGTAGCAGGAATCAAACCAAGGGCCTTAGGCATGATAGTCAAACCTTCTTTGTCTTATAGATACAGATAAAACAAATCCAGAGAATACCATATCTAAAATCCAAACTGGTATGTAATTAATATATTTCCCACATCCTCCTTTTCTTCTTGAGTCTGTTTCTGCCTCACTGGTACCAATGGTCACCACCTGAGGTCACAGGTGATTTTAATGTTGTTTTTGTCTATGTAGTTTACCTGGCTTTTCTATAATGACCATATACAAACACCTAATTTTAAAAATCAAATAAGTAGATTCCCTCAGAAGGTAAAATAAAGCTTTGGTTTTCCAATTTTATGCTCAATTTTCTAGCTCCACGCAAGTACTCAGAAAGAAGCAATAGCCTGAATTACTACCATACTTAAGGGAGGAGAGGGATGCTCAGTTATTTTTGTCACTAAATGGACTTGA